>JAVYIG010004808.1:0-151589 GCA_035222895.1 Strongylocentrotus droebachiensis
ATTATGGAGCACTTTACCATTAGAAATAAGACAATCATCATCAGTTGAAATATTTAAGAAGAAACTTAGGCAACATTTGTTTATGTCGTAGTTTTAATATTGTATAATTATTTTGATGTTGTACAGAGCGCCTTGAGCAGTATTTTAGAATGGATATGTGCGCTTTATAAGTTGACATTATTATTATTATTATTATGTATTGCTTTCTGTGTCTTTTGATATATGCAGATGCTTGAAAGGCTGGCGGAGTTGGAGTAGAGAGAAAAGATGGAGGGAGGATGCTGCTAGGATCATTTTAGAAGCAAGACGGAAGAAAATGGTGAGAGTTGTATGATTTGTTTCATTATATGTAGATTCTATTACTTTGTAATCAGGGATGTCAGTTTTCATGCAATTTTTGAGCCTGAATTCAGGCGAGATATTTTGATACCATAGTTTAGGCTTTTTTGTGTACAAACTAGATCATTCTAGGTGATTTTCAGGCCCTCTAATCAATTCTAACTGCCATCCCTGTTTAATACATTATAAGCATTATGCAATTATTTTGCTCCACATGCTTAGAGAAAATAATTATCTGAAGAGAAGATTGAGGTCTAAGAAGGTTAAAAATAATTTGTAAGGTTTTTCACTTTTGTATGTTTTAGCATGGGGGCCGGAAGAATATTATAGAAAAAGGGTCTCCTGAAAAGGATGGCTCTTCATATATCCTGATATTTAAAATATGACTAGAAATACCTGAAATGTTTGGACCAAACTTTCTTGCTACATATTTGTGTAGTCCCATATTAACATTTCTGTGTGCGGTGCACAAGACTTTCAGCAAGACTGCGTTAATTTCTTATCAGTTTGAGGATTCCAAAATCTCACAGTGTGTGTGTATCAGGTTTTTTTTACAGACATGTATCAATTAGATATGATTATTTACGTCCGGGGACCGACCTTTAAACGTCACCATCCGAAAGACGTGACTCAGTTTCGAGCCTGCGTCCTCGGCTGAATCAGTTTTTAACTTCCAGTGTTAGCTGGATTACAGTCGCACGCCACAACGCCCAGTATACACCAGCTCTTATTTTATAATGAACCTTTCCCGATTGCTAATTTGATATAGATTCTTTCATCTTGTAATTGCAGTACTCTTGTTTGGACACTCAGTATTATTGTTATTCATATGAATATACTTTTCCGGCAGTACTATTCTATTGTTATTTTAAAAAAATAGTAATCTTGATCCTGTTATTTCTTGTTTGTTTTTAATATGTCATTTGATGTACCATTGTCATTTTTATGTTTATTTGATGTATTTACATTGTTTCACACGGCCCCAATGGAAATCAGTCTTGTAACTGTTTGGGCTTTTTTAATCGTGTATAAATAAAGATATCAATTCAATTAAAATAAATTCAATGTCTAGAACCCCACTTTTATCTTTGAGGATGATTTAATTGCAGGCTTTCAGACGCTGGAGGATGCAGCTTGCTAAGCAGGACCTGATCCATACCCACTACCACGAAGCGGCCAACAATCATCTCAGCCTCATCATCCGGGCGTGGCATGGGCGGGCGGAGACAACCAAGAGACTCCGCCTCACTCATCAGGTCGTGACGCAACGATGCCAGGCTGTCCTCGTGAACGAGGCATGGTTGTCATGGAAACGGGAGGCAGAGAAAACCAGGCGAGGTCAGGCATTCCAGGATAGGAAGATTCTTCATAGGTTCGTGCAAAAACTGTGCGGTCCAATCTTTTTGAGAATGAAGCCAATATAACCAAAGTTCTAGCTCTTGCTAATTCTTTGACTAACTTTTTTGCCAATTCTATCCCACAAAAGATATTGATGTGCTTGACTCTCTTTGTTCCCTAACATCAAATCTAAAGTTAAATCTATTTATAATTCTTAAAGTACTCAATAATGCAATGCTTATTAACATGCCTGTAATAGAATTCAAATGTAAACTATGAGCAAATGAAATGGTACTCTTATATTTTTCCCTTTCTCAACAATTCCTCCTCTTTCTTTCTCATCTCTCTGTCGTCTTCCCCATCTTGTCCCTTTTCATTTCTCCTTCTCTCTCTCTACTTTATAACTAGCAATTTGTTTATATTTATTATTATAAATTTCTTATCAATTTTGTTGAATTATATTGGATTCTTTTATATGATGTTGAACATTGCAGCTATGTTTATTATCTTTAGATTTATCAGTAATTGGACCTGTAGTTACCATGGCTCAGATGATCCCAAATATCCACATATCTCTAAAGCATAGAGATCGAGGGTCCTACTTTTTTGCTTTTTAGAACAATAACTCCCAAAGTGATGGAGGTGCTTCGAACTTGAATTCATGTCTCTAGTATTCATCTTGATGGGTTGGACAATTTGGTGCAAACAACCTTTATGTGCTCATGTGTAGATTGTGGCTTAAATTTTATTTTTATTTCTTTATTTATTTATTTATACATGTTCACAATTTCACAATTCATTGGAGTTAACATCACATGAAAAAGAATATAATATAACAAATCATTTTTAATTTTACAATCCATTTGAATTGACTTCACGTGAAAAAGAATATAACAATGTTTTATCAAAGGCAAGTTGCAACTAATATACAGCTTAAAGAATGAACACACAAAGGTTATGAAAAATAAGCAAATAGAGCTTGAATTGTTACAACACCTTTCAAATAAATAATATATTACAAATAAAATTCCTAAAGTGTTGTCGTGAACTATTTACATATTTAAATATTGCTATACCGGTACTTCACTTTGTCAGGACTTTCAGTGGATGGAAATCAGTAATCCATGGTGTGAAGCGGCATAGACTAGGCATGGATTCCATCCAGTCAAGGAAGAAACATGCAACACTATCTGCTTGCTTCAAACTCTGGCAGATGGAATACAAGGCCAGAAGGTTTGCTGTAATGCAGGGGCACAGACAGGCTAGGAGTACACTGACCAAGGTCCTTACTGCGTGGAAGATGTTTTGTAGCAGAAAGGCGTCGTGAGAGACAAGAACAGAATGAAGTCCTACAAGAGGTATTTTCCTATTGAAACTTGTCGTAAAGGAAATTATGCATAAAGACCATTTATCTTGTCCACCTTCAATGTACAACTTTAACTTAATTGTTATTTTCATTTATTTTTATTTTTTAAAGTTGCTATTTTCATAAATAATCAAGATTGTTTTCATGAGTTTTCATGCTGCAAGCTAAAGGTGTACAATCCATTTCAAATACCATACCCAACACCACTTTGCTCACAGGCTTTTTTGATTTGGCGAAATCGGTACCTGGAAACGAAACGTAGAAAGCAAGTGACCCTGTCTGCTGCCACCCACTGGCGACATTTAGTTAGGAGATCAAGGGAGCTGACGGAGACCATGAATTTGTTCCGGAGCTCATTGGAGGAAAGAAAGCTCCTGAAAACATTCATCTGGTGGCAGAGGTCATGGATAAGTCATCAGCTTTCCATCGTTACTATGGCAACACTCTCCTCAACAGGCTAGTATTAATTATGTAGTTATGTGTACAGGGGCCTGTTATGAAAACTATGTTATCTTTTATGTTATGGATAAAGATGTTGATTGTCGTAACAAATTAAGCTTGTGCTAAAAAAAATATTTCTTGTTGGTGCTTGCATAGATGTCTCTTAACCATACGCCTACGCAGCCAGCTTTGCACTGCAGGCACTCGTCAATGACTTGTTGTACTTTTGATTTGTTATAACAGGAAATATCTGATTACTAACTTTTAAAAAAAAATTAAACACCAGGCATCTATTTTCTGAATACCTATTGTCTATTCATAATCATTGATTACATTGATCACAGTTTTCATAATTTAACTGAAAAAACTACTCGTAGTAGTGCACCCACACAAAAACATATTACTATCAATATAACTTGGATGCTGGTGTGAGGAAATAAGATTTTTAGGTGGAAAATTCAAAATTTATATTATCAATATAAAGAAAACAATTGCTGGATAGTGAGGCAATGACGTCACAGACTTCTGAGTGAGTTGCCAATTTCTCTTGTGATTTTCAAAGTATTTCATGCCATTAAAAATTCATAACTTACCTATTCGTTATCCAATTTTGCAAAACTTTTTTTGATTGGTTTGTCTGAATTTTCTGCTTCAATTTTTGGAGTGGTCTTACCCTTTAAAGTTAAAGGTCAAAGGTCATAGGGTCATAAAACTGTTAAAAAACTGCCAGAAAATAGATCGTTATCTTGATAACTTGAAAAATAATAAGGCAATCAAACTTTGATAAAGTGTGTATAAACATGCAAGGATGAATTGATTAGATTTTCAGTGGAATAGGTCAAAGGTCACAGGGTCATGAAAGTGTTAACAATTTCATTTTTTTAATTTTTTTTTACTACCTTTCCTCCTTTTTTTGTATAGATCCATGCAGGGATTGAAAGAGCTGCTCCAGAGGTCTAGAAGACACAGTGTCTTGGAACAGCATTTCGTATATCAGAGGAGGAAAGTTTGGGTAATGACTTTTCCAGTTCGCATTTTTCTTAAGGTCTAAATAAATCACCTTTTTATCCTCAAATTGGCACCAATTATTCTGATTTTCCACAGAATAAGGGAGTTTACAGATAGCACATGGTACAAATGACCCCAAATATCCACAGATCTTTTACACATGGAGAAGTTCCACTTTGAGCATCTTAGAATAATAACTGCCAAAGTCCTAGATGTGCTTCATGAATACCTTTTGTTTGCCCTCTTGAAAAAAATACTTCCACCTGCGTACCATAGAATGTACCGTTGGTGCATAAATGAATAATGTTACATAACTTTCATGAGCGCATATCCAGTATTCATCTCTGTAGGTTTTACCTTTTTGGTACAAATGACCTTTATCTGCCCATGCGCAGATTGTATCTGTAAACTCCCTTATGGAGGGAGAAAGGCATTAACTCTGTGTAAACTATTATGATCTAATGCCATTCAGACTCCAAACGGACAATCTTTACTGGGGATAATGCAAATCACTCTTCCTATCGATTCACCCGTCCTTAGAAAAGGTTACATATTTCAAAGAGAGATTGAAGTATGCATTGTCTGCTGAGATCCAAAAGGGCATAACTTATATCTTTAAATTCAGAATTAGCGCTCTTCTGGCTGTAAACAGACAGTGGATGTGCAATAATGTGATGGAGGAAACCTTTGAGGGCATGTCTATGTTGAGGAGACAGTACTGTTGAAAATGTAGGGTGGTATTATATAAATATAAATTGAACTTTACTAAAACCATTTCTAAATAAACATTACGGGTGGTATTCTCGAAAGCGGACTAACTTTAGTCCATGGTTTGATCCACCGACTATGTATGGAATGCCAAGTGTCCATATGAATATGTTTTTGAATAATTTAATCTGTCACTAAATTAAAATAAAATGTAATAACATAATTAATAAACAACAATATAACTATGATATACCGGTAATTATTTTATCATGGTAATTTTAATAGGGACATATCAAATTATTCAAAAATATATTCCTATGGAAGCTTGGCATTCCATACATAGTCGGTGGATTAAACCATGGACTAAAGTTAGTAGGGATGTTAGACTAAAAATTGAAGTCCATTAAATCATGACAATTTTGCACTGTATTTGGAGAACACAATTTATCATTCAATATGGAAAAAAAATGGAGTCAAAATATAAATCGATTCTCGAGATATTAATTTTTTAATATTTTTATTTAGGGGTATTTCCTGAAGTTTTTGCATAGGAATTTACAATGTAAGCATGGCACCGAGTGTAATTTAAGTACATAGTAAAGAGTACATACCTCAACATTGCAAGCATTGTTTGATGTGCCATATCTCAAAAAGTATATCTTGTTTCTCATTGAAATTGAGAACTTTTCTTCATTATATTCTTTTTATTCACATTTTTAAGAGAAACCTTGAAATTAAATATATTGTTGCCATGGAAACAAAACAAAGAAAATAAAAGAAAATATTTAAAAAGTAATATACCGGTATTTACTTTCCAGATCAAATTGCTACTCAAAACACTTTGCATTCCAAGATAATAACAGGGACATCTTTCCACAACATTTTAAAAATTATAATATAAGGTTGCCATGGCAACAAACAAAGAAAAACAAAGAAAAAACAAAGAAAAACAAAGATTTAAAAAAAAAAAAAAAAAAAAAAAATCAGGAAAAATGTTTCCTGATAAAATTTGAGGATCGATTTGAGGACCTGGAGGATCGATGATTTTCAAGTAAAGATTTTCAAATAATCAGCGATACAAATATAAGATGATATTTCAATGTAAACTTGGATTAAAATTCTGGCAGTCATGGTGGAAAAATATATATCAATTCCAAGTACATTTAAAATTGCTTTTTGATAAAGGAAAACAAATATGGTAAATGTCCAGAAAACCTCTTGTAATGTTACAAATGTATCCGGAGAATAACACCTGTATATTTACAATTACAGCTGAGTCACTAGAATTGCTCATTTCTACGTAATTTCCCTCAAAACAGTGTTTAGTTTCCCTTGAAACATTGTTTTAATAATTTCTTGCATTTCATCTTTTTTAAAAAGGGAGTTTGTACACTTAGAAGAAGAGCCACATGCCGGCGCTTACAATGGAAATTTCCACGTGCGCGCACATGGCCATTGCAGCTTGATGATAACATCACGCTCTTCTTTCATTTATCCTTCCTCCCGGCATTTCACTCGTACACACATTCAACATTTCAACTTCTTTTTCTATAATAAATACCGAGTTATTGCTTTAATAATGGAGTCTTTAATTATGAAAAACTTATATTCAACGTTTGTAGTCGATCAAAATTCTCAATTTATCCATGGAAAGTAGTTTCTAGCTGCAAATATTTCGTTCGGTCCGTACGTGTTCAGCACAGAATCACCAGGGGTTGAGGGCGAGTGTCAAGACTTACGGTTGTTCAGTCTTGGGTAGTATACATCGGAAGTTTGTGATTATCTATAGATGATCCTGAATGAATTTCCCTTAGATTTTTGGCTCAAAGATAGCTTGAATATGACTTATAAATATACCAACATTGACTTTTGCAAAAAGTTAATTTTTATAAGAAAAAGATCGCTATAAATTGGAACTTTTTTTTACCGCTCAAATATATTAAAAGTACGGGGTAGGCAATAAAGTCAACGTGCATGGATTCTTTTTCTCAGTTTCATGAATGGCATGTCCAAATTTGGGCATTGTGTGACCCCAGGATCACCTCCAGATTTTGATGTAAACATGCGCAGTTTTTCAGAGGGTCACAGAAAAGCAGTGCCATGGCTGCTGCAATGCGTTTCAAACGCTTGCAAAGGGCCAATGGGCGAATTAGAGCTCATCTTTACTGCCATATTTTGATTGATTCTACGATTCTACTTGTGAATAAAATGCTTCCAATATTGGAATACAACTTTAATCTACGGTAATTCTTAATCAATTAGTTCTTTCCTGCTAATTTTGATTTTTAATGAATTTTTAAAGATTGCATGTTTTTATTTCGACTACAATCACCGTTGGCTCGTACGCACATTGATGGCTCGATTTCAGGATTGCAGCGCGAGCGTCTAACATCCCTAAAGTTAGTCCGCTTTTGAGAATACCACCCTAATGTTTATTTAGAGTTGGTTTTAATATCAAGCCATATGCACCTAGCTCAAACTAATAATTGCAATAATTGTACTGATGATTCTTTCCTCAATTCAGTTGGAAGTGTACTTCAGGAAGTGGAAGGATAGGCAGAGTCACATGACAGACCTACATGTCACAGCCGCAAAGGTCAAAGGTGAATTAGCAGACAGGTCAGTCGGTGTCGCATTTCTAATGTGGCGTCTACGCTATCGGGAGAGACAGACTGAGCATAGCTTCAAGCTTAAGCTCATGTTGAAGGTATGGACAATGTGTGAACATCACAGTTGTGTTGAAGTACATGTAGGAGGTACCGTTGAAGCTTAAAGGGATCCCCTACCCTAAAGCATAAGTGTTGTAGACATTCTGAAGAAAAAAAGATGTATTCCTGACCACCTCCTTTCTGGCTGCTACCAGCATTAGCAATTTCCTTTGTATTATTCATGTTTGTAAATTGATTCTGTGTATTTCTGTGTTTATCTATGTTAGTAATTGTAATTGTGTGAAACTTTGTATACTGCTTTTGTTTTACCCTGTATGTTTTTTATTGCTTGGCAAAATAAATTAAATTGAATTGAATTGAATTGATGTACAATATTCCTTACGAAAATGTACAAGAGATTTATAAATTGAGTATATTCTTGGCATGATGTGTTGCCTTTTAGCATGCCATTGGCGCAGCCATTTTCTTGCAAATGCGATGTACCAGGTGAAGCTGTACATGTATCATGCACCAAGCTTTAGTTGGAAAGACTTTTAAAATCAATAACAAAATCTTCAATTTTCAATGAGAAAAATAATCATTGCTGAGAAGGTGAAAAATATATAATAGGGGAACAGTTGTAACTAATTCATTTAAAGATACTAAAATAAAGCAGTTGGCACATTTATTTAATTTATGACAAAACCTTCACCACAGGAGAGCACCAACTTTAATTTATGCAATATGCGTTCCAGCAATTGTAGTACAAAGGATAATAGCAGGTGAATGAAATGCTTCATTACCACACACACCTTGGAAGGAAGCATCCATAAATTTGAATACAGTTACTTGACATACGACTTCACATAGTACGTCATGCCGTGCTGAGAAACTGTACATTATTCTTGCTTTAGGCCTCTCTCAAACAACTTGGTGGGGAGTCTTGTAGATTAATGGGCAAGAATATGATAAATCTCTCAGAATAAGTAAACTTATTTCTCGGGGTGAGGTTTCCTTTAAAGGTAAAGACCAGTATTGGTAACGCCCCAATTTCAAAAAATGAAATGGAAGCTCTCATTACCAATCATGTGAAAGAATATGTTTTGACTAATACATGATGATAAAAAATTTGCCGGGAAACCGCCTACTAATTCATATATTTGGTAAATTTATTTCTCTCATGGTCCTGTGAGAGATATAGGGTAGTCCCATATACATCTTTCTGTGTATAGTGCTTGTAACTTTACGAAGAATGGGCCAAATTTCTTATCATTTTGATGATTCCAGAACCTTGCAGATGCTACATGTAGATGCTAGATGATCAACCTTTTCTGATCGATTCCACAACGTTTCTTTCACAATTCAATCGCATGACCATAACTGGTCTTTACCTTTAAATGAACAAATAAAGAACTAATAATTGGGTCTTATTCAACCAGGGAAGCTACATCAGTATGAATACTGCTCTAGTCTTCCTGCAGGCCTTGCCATTGTTATTACCCCAGGGGGGGGGGGGGGGGGGTGTTTCACAAAGATCCTAAGTTGAAATTATCTCTAAGTTGGACTGAACAATTGTGGAAAACCGTTAGCATCTATGGAAATATTTGGTAAAAGTTATTTTAATAAAAGGCATAAAATGTTGATTCAAATCATTCATAATTTCTATTATCAATGAGATTTCATGTTTTCTCTCTCTCTCTCTCTCTCTTTTCTATCACAGACCTGGCAAACATGGAGAGGATCACAAGCCAATTATCAGAAAGCTGAAAGCATGAGAGGAGAAAGAGAGAAGTCCCTACTGAGGCAGTCTTTCAATGCCCTACGGAACTGGGCCAGAGGTTGGCATATTGGCTTTATCCTTGTCTTCTCTTTCTTTACTTGTTTGTATCTCTCTCTCTCTCTCTCTGTCTTACTTTGTCTCTCTGTCTTTCCATGTCTGACTCAGCCTATATATACCCATTGTTGCTGTTGTTTTTTAATGTATCTGTATGTGTAATTATCTACAGTATTTCTTTCCTCTTGAAATTATCTTTGAGCCCTAAACCTATATCTTAGATGAAATCAAACTTGAGGCAAATGTCACAGGAACAAATCTCGGTTCACTCATCTAAACGCCAGGCTGCCTCTGAGTAAATTGAGGCCTGATTCATATATCATACCTGTGAACTAAATCCAGACGGACTCCAGACGTGGCCATTCGGGGTAGTTTAATCTGTGTGTGTGTGTATTGGGTTTTTACAGACGTGTATCAATCATATATGATTATTTACGTCTGTGGACCAACCTTTAACGTCACCATCAGAAAGACGTGACTCAGTTTCGAACCTGCGTTCTCGGCTGAATCCGTTTGTAACTTCCATTGTTAGCTGGATTACAGGCGCACGCCACAACGCCCAGTCCTTTTGTTTGGTCTGTAGTCTAGGTCTCATGTCGGTCTCATCGGTGTGACTGGCATGTAACAGTCCAGGAGAGTGTTTCACAAAGACTAAGATTGATTTTAAGTTGGACTTAACTATGGCAGGCCGTTCATGCCACTGTTTGCTTTCACCATTTACTGGCATTTGTCTCTCAAGAGACGTACAAAACGTGGTCACCAATCTACAGAATTTACCTTTTTTGATAGTTCATTATTGAAGGAAAAAATATTATCTAAAGATAATTGAGAGACAAAAGGTGAGAGCGACCAGTGGCATGAGCGGCCTGCCATAGTTCAGTCCAACTTAAAATCAATCTTAGTCTTTGTGAAACACTCTCCTGGATAATACATGCCAGTCACACTGATGAGACCGACATGAAACCTAGACTAGCAACAGCTTGCCATAGTCAAGTCCAACTTAAAGTCGATTTTAGTCTTTGTTAACCACCCCCCTGCATTTGTCCATATTTTTACGTTGTTAGATCACTCGGGGAGGAGAATTGTTCTGCATTGTGTACAGACCAGGAAGAACCATTTCACCCTCAAGATGACATTTGCAGTATGGCGAGACGAGAGCCGAATGAGACAGCTGGCCAAAGATCATCATAAAATGTGCATCCAGAGGAGGTATGGTACATTCTTTTTTCAACCCATAGCAGTACAGGGTTTTCTAAAAGTCTAGGGGTGCGTTCAAGCGACACTTTTTCACCCTAGAAACACGGTTTTCAAAGACATTTAGATGTAGAGGTGTCGATCACAAGGTCCGTGGTCGAGTCCCGCCGCGGCACTTATGTCCTTTAGCAAGATATTGATCTACATTTGCCACACTCAACCCAGGTGATGTAAATGGGTACATGGCAGGAATTAATTCCTTGAAATACTAGAGCGCCGTAATGGCAGCCGTGCTAAAGCCAGGGTAATAATCAGGAGTGCCAGGAGTGTCAATTCTGACAGACGTGAGCACTATACAAGAACCCACTATTATTATTATTATTAAAACACGGTTGCGTTCAAGCGATTTCAAGCAATTTTTTGTTAGTCGTAAAAATAACATGTTTAAAAACGCAAACATGAAACGAACGGAGATCTCAATCATGATTCTATAACATCTTTATCATGGCCTGTTTCCGGATTGGCCTACAGTCGACCGTAAACAAATTTAGAAAGCACGCGGCGAAGTTGACCTATACTTCCTGGGTCAAACTGCACAGTGTGATGAGCAGTGACTGGGCTTGAAATGAGCGAGAATTAGCGTTGATGAAAAGCGTGCAGTAACCATGTTTTTTAACGGCGTTTTGATTTGTGATTCATGTTTGTGATTCTAGCTCAAAAAAATTGCTTGAACGCACCCTAGATGAATCAGCTTTTCCTCACATTGGCCTCACATTAGTTATTGGTATTTTCCAAACTTTCATAGTTAAGTGATATAAAAAATTATATTAAATGAAACAGTTTGAATTAGAATTTCACAGAAAATCACCAAAGAAGTGCGGATTATAAAAATAATAGTGATTTCACTTTGCTTTGTCAATGTAGAGACTTCAGTGTTGAGTTAAGATTAAATTGCTCTTGTTTATGAACGGCCCAATGTATTGCAACAGAAAGGGGACTCAAATTTTCCAGCAATTCTTTTTCTCTCTCTCTCTCTCTTTCTGATCATGTAAAATTTGTAATTCAGAGCATTCTAGATCGAAAGATTAAAATGGAAAAAGTCAGTGTGGAGCCCTGCACATATTCGTTGGCTGCTATCGGCTCAAGCATTCTTGCTTATTATAGTTGGCCTCTGCATTTATCTTGATTATTTTTTACTTACTTTCAAGCTTTCAATTATATATACATATATATATATATATGCATTTTTATGGGTGTGTAGTTAAGTTGTCACTCTTTATGTAAATCAGTTATATTATATACTATTATTGTTATATGAATGTTTTATATTTGATTTTATCAATAAATGCAGAAACATCTGCTTTAAAAAAATGTTTATTTGAAACCTCATTTTTGTTTGTTGTTGCTTCTTCTAAGTGCTTTATGCAGGGTTCTAATCGCTTGGAGGAGTTTTAGTCAGAAACAGAAGGTCTTAAATGCCCTCCACCAGAAGGTCGCATGTCGAGTGAGTGAGAGAAGACAGCATGAAGCTTTCAGAGTGTGGAGAGGCGCCTACCTGGCAACTCAGGAAGCAGAAGCTAAGAGGAAAGAAGTAACAGCACTTCTTACTAGGTATGAGTGGATTATTACTCCTTATTGTCATATTCATATTCAAAATCATCTTTGCTTTTGTGTTTGTGTTCATATGTGTGTTTGTGTTTGTGTGTATGGGCATGTTGGTGGGTGTGTGTGTGTGTTTTTGTGTTCATGTTCATATTCATTGTCATAATCATAGTGTGTGTGTGTGTATTGGGTTTTTACAGACGTATCAATCAGATATGATTTTTTACGTCTGGGGACCGACTTTTAAACGTCAACATCCGAGAGACGTGACTCAGTTTCGAACCTGTGTCCTCAGCTGAATCAGTTTGTAACTTCCACTGTTAGCTGGATTACAGGCGCACGCCACAACGCCTAGTCTTATTCACATCCTAATTTATATTCACATCCTAATTTATATTCACATCCTAATTTATATTCATATTCATAATTCATATACACATTTGCAATCAAATTCACATTCATATTCAAAGTTCTTTGGTCATGCACAAAATATTGTACATCTAGCATAAAGATCATGTTCTGGCTTTTTCCAGTAGATGGGGGGGGGGGGGGGGGGGTTGTGTGTCTGGACACTTAAACAAAAGTTCTCTCTGTCCATCTCTCTCTAGCTCCAAAATAATGTTTGATTTGATGTTCTTGCAGGTGCTTTAGTGACTGGCGTAATGAGGTGCACGAGGTCCAGGCCCAGCGACTGAGAGAGAGGAGGAGGATGAGATGGGCAGTGGCAAGATGGAGGAAGAGCATGGAAAGAAAGAAATTGATAAGACAGTATGAGAGCGATCTAGAGGAGCTAGCATTGCTTCACTGGGACCATGGTGCGAGGTAAGCAGGGTTAAGTCATTGGAGATGTGTGGGTGGTGATGATGATATTAGTGGTAGTGGTGGTGGTGAGGATGGTGGCATGGTGATGATGATGATGGTAGTGGTGGTGATGGTGATGGTGACGAAGATGCTGGTGGTGGTGATGATGATGATGGTAGTGGTAGTGATGGTGAGGATGATGGCGATGAGGGTGGTGGTGGTGGGGGTGATGGTGAGGATGGTTATGGTGATGTTGATGATGATGTAAAGTAAGAGGAGGAGGAGGAGGATAATGATGGTGATAATGGTAATGATGATGATGAGGATGGTGGTGATGATGGTGGAGATGGTGCTGATGACGATCGGTGTGGTGGTGGTAGCAGTAGGGAGGATGAAAAACCTGAATGAAATTAAATGTGGTGATTAAAATAATGTGTAGTCAAATGAAATCAGAAAGACATTTTCTTCACAAACGCTTTTACTTTTATTTATTCCCATTGTGATACCTACAGACGAGGATATTTCAACAAATGGAGGTCAACTCTTCAAGCAGTTCGACATCAAAGAAGACAGTGCTTTCTGGAAGAGAAATATGGCCTCCTATGGAAGCAGCATGTCACTCAGATGCTGATGGCCCAAGCTATGGTGAGCCCTCTTCAGCCCCGTTCACATTTGCCTACGGAAACCGCTTCGATAAATCGCTGAGGCAAAATAAGCATAATGTGTTCACATTTCTCAAATCTTATTATGTGTAGCACGCTCACTGCATGTAGCTTTTACCTTTTTTCATCCACACTTGCAATTTGCATACATTGTATATGTTAAAAAATAAACAAGCAAGAAGTGCACTTGCCAGAGGACTTTAGTGCTATGCCAGTTTGTGAACCCATGGCCTTTGCATCGCCAGTTTTTTTGCACACCGTGCAGACTGCACACAAAAGTTGCATGTCATGTGACGCGTTTTGACCAATCATGATGCTTAGAATACTAGAGCTATTTTATTATTCCTTTCATTCCGTTTTTTCCTTCTTTCTTCTTTCTTTTCTTTTTCGTAACAGGCAAGGTACTTGAAGCTTGAGGGATGTTGGAAAGCTTGGAGGAAACGCTTCATAATGGGTCGCGTCTCAAGAGAGATGTTGGAACAGGATCAACGTATGCTTCTCACCAAGGTTGGTATGAAATCGTGTAGGCACCTATGAAGGCCTGCTCACATATGTCTCGGTAAATCACTGCAGTTTTAATACCCAGGAAGGTGTGGCAGTTTACCCCGACATATGCAAACGAGCCTTCAGGCAAAAATTTTATATAAAGATTAGGTTGAGTTCTAGTAAAAAAGAAAAACAATTTGTGTGCTCTCTCTCTTTATGTTAGTTTTGAAGTCTTTCGTATATGGCTGATTGTCAACGAAACGGAGTTAAGTCTTTTGTCAATTCCGTTTGTTGCTACGGCAGGCAGCCAGTGAAAACGAATTATGGAAATGCAAGCATCACTTTAAACAAACAGAACTTTGTCATTCCTTGCTCATTTTTCCTGATTGAGGTGTCATATGAAAGGGCAGAAACTGAACTTTCTAGAAATGTGAATTTTCTGAAATTCAGATACCGCCCGCCAAATGACTTTTTGGTTTCCTTCCTTCAAATTGCTTTTAATCACTCATGCATGAAATATGCATCATATGAGTTTCATCAAATGAAAGAGGAGGCTCTAAGCTTTACAAATATGTGTCATTTATTAATAATAATTGTGATTAAGTTATGATTAAAACATCGATAATTCTCGGTTTCGTTTTTTCTGGGACGCACTGTATAATTGTGCTTTTCAGTGATTTTAATTCCCAGGAAGTGTTTTTCTTTATTTTCTTCACTATGATTTTGCTGGTCCAAACACCCATAATTTACTGCATGATAATTAATTCAGTATTGAATAATAGCAACAAATACAGACATACTAAAGCTTTTTGTCTTGCAATAATCAGAGTATCTGGCAAGAATGAACAGAAAGCCAAAATCAGAGAAAACAAATTGCTTGAAGCTAATTTCATGGTCAGTACTCAAGGCTAGTGTTATGGTGAGTAGTTCCTTCATCCCTTTTATCCCTCTGTTTTTTACTCTTGCAGGTTTTCCACAGATGGCGCCAACTTACTGTTCTACAGAGAACGGAACTAGGCTCTAAAGAATGACTGCCCATGGTCCTCGAACTCATAATGGACATCTAAATATGTTGATCGAGTTTCGTGCAGTGGAAACTTGTTATATGAAACGCTTCTTTTTACAACAAGTTTACACTGTACTTTCCAGTACTTAAAGTTGTGTTGATTAACATTAGAAAACAAACACACAAGCACAAACAAAACTATGTACAAAGCTTAGTCTTCCAACATGTTATTGCAATGATATAAAGATAGATGAAATATAATTTAAGTACCGGTAAAGAAATGCACATGAATATAAGGGTGTAACTGTAAAGTTGAACAAATTACACAAGAGAAAGTTGAACGAATCATATAATTTATTACTTTGTATGTGCAATAAATATCTTTATTATGTCTGAAGCATTTATTCTCTATTTATGAATATCATTCCTATTTTTATCTCCAGTTATGTTATGTAATAGCAGACTTGGTGTGTAATTTACATTGTGTTTTAGAGTATATATTTGAGAACATGTAAATGTTATTAGAAAGCTTAATGTAGTTGAGTTTTAATGATAGTGGCATAGATCAAATTTTTTCTTCCTCAAAAGGCTCATTCACATATAATGCGGTAAACCGCAGTAAAACAACTTGCTGGGTAGACCAGTTGGTGTACACGCTCGCATAGAATAGGCCATGCATAAAACCGAAGTTGGAGTTGGGTTGCGTACGTGGCGTGTTATGTTATCCTTTCTTCACACTAGATTTAAAGTGTTATGAGGTTGAATTTATACAATCAAGCTACATAGGAATTTGTTGTTGTTGAGGTGATTGGTACAATGCCATGCACTTATTTTGCATCAGCGGTTTACTGTGTATTAAGCGCTTTATAAATGTAATTTATCATTATTATTATTATTATCATTACTGTGACATATGAGAATGAGGCTAAAATAGCAACAATTTAGTTCAATTTGTTTAAGTCTTTTGAGGTATTTTTGAGTAATCAAATACCTTTTATCATTTACAATCAAGAATTTAAACAATCAAGAAAAAAAGGTGGTAGAATTCTCAATGAAACATGTGTCCATGTACAGTTTAGCTTCCAATGACTTTCTTCTTGCCAAATTCACTACTTACAAAAAGAGAAGGAGAGAGAGAGAGGGAGAGGCTTTTTTATTAGTGGTCCAATTTATTTCAAACATTCACATTCTGTTCATCTTATTTTTCTGCTTTTATACACATGAACTTATTACAAGGGTTGGATTGCCCTTTAATACAGTGGTCAACAACATATTGGACCAAGTATTGTGGATAATAAGAATAAAAACACTAATCTTTGCCATCTGGGAAGTGTCTTGCCTTGCAAATGGAGGCCCTTAAATATTTTAATTCACAAGTACACAATATGCAGACTTTGCTCATATGTTTTTTTGTAATTTGTGAGTCTTCTGTAGTTACACAATTATCACCGCTGTTTTATTCTCTGCATGTATGTCTATTTCTATTTGTGTTTACCTATTTTAATTTCTGAAATGGTTATCCAGGGTGTATGTGTTTTAGGTTATGCAGTGCTATATTATGTAGGCTTAAATGTATGTATACATCAGACTATTATCATATATATATATGTATATATATATATATTTATATTCCACATACTAAGAAACTTGCTCAATGATTGGTCACAAGTAAATCATGTGATGAAAGATAGTTCGCCCATCATTGATGGGAGAAGAAAAGTTTGTTACACTGTGTAGATAGTACTACTAGATTCAATAAAAGTGCGTGACACTGTGTAGATAGTAGTACTATCTACACAGTGCAACACACTTTCTTGTATACGTTGCATTTACGTACGTACGTACGTATTACTACATGCACTGTACGTATCGTACACCGTTTGCTAGCTATTAATTGATGATTTGTTGCTCTAAAATGATGGAAGAATTGAAATGTTTCCGATTTGGAATATAAACCAAATAATCACCTCTTGGTTTCAGGCGATAGCAAACAATCAAATCGGGTAATTATCAGGCCTGATATATATATAATTTTTTTGAAATTTAGTTTTGTGTATGTGTAGTTGTATATATCGATTTTAAAAGACAGTTTTGTACCAGTGAAAGTTGTGTACATGGTTTACATGTAGACTCCTCTGTTGGAGTACTTTTTTTTTCTTCTTCATTCGTATTATCACACGATACTAAATACTAATTTTAACTCATCGTCATCGTCACTACTATCACCATTATCATCATCACTAGCATCACGATCCTCAGCAGCAGCATTATTGTATCATTGTTATCATTATCATCTTCATGTTTATCACCATTATCATGTTCTCAATCTTCATCATCACCATCATCAAAATAATGATCTTTATCCTCCTCCCCCTTTCTCCTCCTCATCATCATCACTATCAATATCTGTATCATTAGCATCGTCATCAAAATAATGATCTTTATCCTCCTCCTCCTCCTCATCATCATCACTATCAATATCTGTACCATTAGCATTGTCATAAAAATAATGATCTTTATCCTCCTCCTCCTCCTCATTCTCATCATCATTATCAATATCTGTATCATTAGCATCGTCGTCAACATCATCACTTGTATCATCATCATATTTATTCTCCCTATTCTCATCACCATTATCATTAGCATCAATAGCATAGAATCAAAACAATCATCATCGGCCACCACTAATAATATCCCACCACACAATTTTTTCTTTTTTAATTTTATCTTCATTTATTTTAGATTACTGTTATCAATACTTGAATATACATGTGTTTCAATAATAATTTTTCAATCATCACCTCACAAGGAAACACATCTTCGTACTTGAATTCATGGCACGTTTTCAGTTTTTTAATTTTTATATTGATGTACCACTCATTAAAAGCATATTGTGCAATTGTAAATGACAATCTTTGATTCACATCTGCCAAAATGTAGATTTTTTTTTGTATCAACATGCAGGGGGTACTGAAAACAATAAATTATTTGTAAATTTTCATAAGCAAATAAGTTCTTTCTCTTTTGTATTTGTGCGTGTGTGTGTTCAAGAAATGGGTGACTTCAGCTCTTACTTTCCAAGTCTCCAAAATTTGTTTTCATTATTTCATGATTTAGGATTTACATGGGTAATCTATCACTACATCTGTTGAAAGTTGAAGGAAAAAAAAGTTTGAAAACATCAGCAGCATCTAAATAACAATGTACATTCACATGTACAGTACATGTAATTTTAAATCACACAAAACAGATGTTTATAACAAACATTTGCCTGGTTATTAGTTTAACATTTTGTACAGCATATCAATAATAAAAATATTCATAAACTTCGTCAACTTTCAATATCCAATAATACTAATTTTTTTAATAAAGATTCCCGAGATATCCAGGGAAAAAATTTGTCGACAAGGGCATTGACTGTGATAGCATTTAAAGGGGAAGGAGGGAAGAATGGCATCCAAAATTCTTCAACAACCGAAACAAAAATGTGCTATCAAGGGAAAAAGATTCCTCATATTTTTCAAAAGAAAAACATTGTTAGTTTAAACATATTTGTGGCTTACACCCATTAAATTAGATCGATTGATTGATCTGTAATTGAAAAACAAGTCAGAAAAAATCTTGGAACCATCGGGATTTGAACCTGCATCTACTGCTTGCTGGGCAGCGACTCTACCACCAGGCTATCACTGGTCCATGGCACAGTCACGATGAACTAGAAATACAAATACCCAAGCTCTCCTGATTCATTCTGATTATATCGATCATTCAATCTTATTTACTGGGTGTAAGCCACAAATATGTTTAAACTATTGAAATTTCTCCCAGGAAGCATTACATTTATAAAAAACATTGTTGTCATCAATATTCATTTGCGAACTAGGGTCTCTAAGAATTACAAATTTGCCTACGTGAAACTTTCAAAGGCGATTGTCATCCCCTCCCTGAATATTCCCACCCATCTAGGCTAGCAATGCCAGACCTGCCAACCTCTGGAGTTCAAAAACTGTATTCTTTAGTCCCAAAAGTTGTATTTTACTGACAAAAGTTGTATTCTTAAAAATAAACAATGACTGTTATGCGGATCAATGCCTCTTACAGTTCCTACATACAGGAAGAATTTTTGTATGGATCATTGGTTGAATATGCATGATTACGTCACGACTGTTGTGTTCGATGAACAAATGAACATCTCCAAATTGCCGATGTGAGATGCTTGTAGGATACTTTACAGGACAAAATGGGCATTTTGCTATTGAAAATGGCACACACACACACAAAATACCACCAAAAAAAAACGTATTTTATTGAGAAAAATCGTACTGTCGTATTTGCTTCTAAAAATCGTACGAAATACAACTAAATCGTACTGGTTGGCAGGTCTGGAATGCCCCTGCTTTCATTGCTGGAAGAGCTGTACCCTGTTTAACAAAGAGTCTGATAATTAATGTTTAGTGCAAGTGATCCTTAAAAATAATCCTTTGTACAGCTAGAATGTTTAAAATCAACCAAACAAAAAAGTTTACCCGGATTTCTATGGGCTAATGGATAAGGAGCGTGAAGAAAATGGAAAATAACATAAAACGGCGCGTTTACGGAACCAAAGTCCGACTCGGTTTCTGTGCATGCCCTATTCTATGCAATCGTGTAAGGGTGCGTTTTGAATATACAGTAGTATTACGACATGGAACTACCAACATACAAAACAAATATTTATGTTGGTTTGTTCACTTTAACATATTTCATTTGCTAATTGATCAAGATCTTTGACTATTTGCATGCAAAATAGTTTACATACCGGGTATATGCATATGCATTAATTGACTGATTTGTGACGATCCTTTCACATTTTGTGGTTTGGCTCAATAACTTTCGATCCAGAGCCATACAAAATATGAAGGATGCATGAGTAGAGAGGGCAATTTTTTTTGCAGACACTGCATCTATTTTTGTTTCATTACAATTTGGCGTTTTGATGCCAGGAATTGGAGAAAGAAAAAAAAGCTTTAAAATCCTTCAATTGGCAATACCTTGAAAGAGTCAAAATCATTACTTTTCAATAAAAAAAAGCAATTTTGCTCAACTTTCCGACAACATTCCCACACATGTATACTGTTTGCAGAGCCATTATAGTTTATTGCAACAATGTGGCAATAAAAGAAAAAAATATTATTGTTGCCAGCTTGAAGAACAATAATGTTATCAAATTAACCTTAAAAATAAACCCTGTCCTTAAAGGGAAAAAACAATTGTGAGAGTACCATCATTCTCTATCTTTGCCTACAAACTGACTCTGATGGACCTCGGTTCAAAACTGGGTCACATCTTTCGGCTGGTGAACAGTTAAAGGTATAGAACAGTTTTGGAAACGCCCCCCTCTCAAAAAATGAAATGGAAGCCCTTATTACCAATCATGTGAAAGAATATGTTTTGACTACCGTAATACGTGATGATAACAATTTCGCCGGGAAACCTACTAATTGATATATTTGGTAAGTTATTATATCTATCCGGACTGGATAGATATCCCGTAGTCCCATATACATCTTTCTGTGTACAGTGCTTGTAACTTTACCAAGACTGGGCCAAATTTCTTATCATTTTGATGATTCCAGTACTTTCGGATCGATTCCACAACGTTTCTTTCACAATGCAATCGCATGACCAGAACTGGTCTATACCTTTAAAGGTCACTACTCAGACATAAATAATCTTATCTGAATAATACATGTCTGTACAAACTCTATTACACACACATACATGGAGATGATAAATAATTTTAATGATAATGGTCTTCTAAAAGAGCTAGCAGTCGCAATATATACGAAAAGGTGACATACACATGTACAAGCAATGGCCATTAACACAAAGCTGTGCAAATGACTGTATGATCGATCAATGAATTGATGACATAGTCTAGTGATTACCGTAATAGCGAAATCGCAGTTAATTACTAAGTTCGCTAACACATCTTTGTGTTATTGAGCTCAGGACTGTGCCTACGTTAATGCATGGATTTTGTGATAAAATCTAGAGCTCAATCCTCTTCGTTGTTTCTCATTCTTTGTTTTACAGATGCACATGATCATTAATATTTGAATGGCCACTTGTTCAATTTTTGCAAATTTCTTAATCAGACCTTTTAATGGTTAAATGAATTTTCCCATCCAAGTTTTAAAGTTCAAAACTTGACCTTGATGAACTTGATGTTGGTAGACTATCAATTCGTCTTTGATTTGATCTTGATGTATATCTTATATTTTATAGACAATTTGTATGAAAATTTTGAACAATGAGTGTCCACTTTCTTTTTTTGCTGAATGTATATATTTATATAATCAGAGATAATGCTCAGATAAGTCTGTATTACTGTGTATTACTATAACAATAATACATTCAAGAAAATAAAATAGCTAGAAAATGGTGACTTTTCTAAATTATCATTGGTTTGTTGCTTAGTGCTTGAAAAAGATGATATAGTCAACATGTCTATAAAGGCCACCGACGGGACACAGGAAAACTGGCCACTGCAGACAGGTGGCCTTTCTAGACAGGTTCTACAAGTTTCTTCCCAGAGGGAGACAATCTAGGTGACCACCATAAACAAGTGGCCTTTACAGAGAGGTGATCACTAAGACAGGTTTGACTATATGTCAATACTATTACTAGTCAAATGGCTTCTTCACATGTGACGCGGGAAACCACATGGCTTTTTTTTCTTCTTGTCCCGGTAAATGAAAGGCAGGTTGGAATAAAAATAAGTAGCTGCTCGCAATAAAGGTTCTACGCGTAATCCCCATCTTTGAGATACATAATAAGCCAGTTCACGGTTGCAGTCTGAGCATGAGCAGATAAAGGTCATTGCAGAACAAATTTTGAAATACACGGAGACGAAATACTGGATACGTGCTGATGAAAGCTATGTACCGTAATCATTACCGGTATTCATTCATTAAAAAGCAGTGCACTCCATGATACACAGGTGGAAGTATTCTTTGAAAAGGGGAAACAAAGGCTATTTATATAGCACCTCCATTGCTGTAGGAGTGATTATTTCAAAATGTACAAAGTGCGGCCTCTTCATGTTTTGAAGATCTGTGGATATTCGGGGTCATTACCGTAATGTGCTAACCGTGAACTGGTCTATTGTGAAGCCTTTCACACTTACATCATTAATGTAGAATGCTGCCTTTCACTTCATCATATGTTAACAAGCCCTATCAGGGATTTCCAAGCCCTCAACAAATTATCCCCAAAATTTCAGACCAAAATACTCTGCGGTTTTTCTCAATATAAGTGAAAATTGAACCACAATTGTGGTATGGAGGTTAAACGCTATGAATTTTTCTGAATAATTTGGAGAACACAATCCGAGCAACACTCCCCTTCAGACAGGCTAACACAAGCACTTATCCTCGTGAGACCGTCGGCAAGCATCTGTCAAAACTTTCTTCCTGCGGATACCCAGACACTCGTCTATGAGATCATATCCGGTTTCAATGGCAGTTCCGCACAACAGTTGAGTCGTTACCGCTGCCGATTGCTTAGCCAGTTCCGTCTTTGACAAAACGCAGAGGTGAATCACGATACTTTCAGGTCCTTGCCGTCGTCGTACCTGACCAATAGTACTCTGGTTTGTCATTTAAAGACACGGTTCGACTGCTGTGCAATCGCTTGAAATACATGTATGACTTCGGTAAAACATGCACGGGCCTGCAATTGTGTGGTCAAAAATTTTCTCCTTCCACCTATCTGGACTCTGGAGTCGCCATGACAACATGATGGCCTCGCTACCTCTTGGTTGTGCCTAGACTTGCGGCCGGCCGAGAACTGTCTTTGGACCTGCAAATTTAATGAAATGAAGGAAAGATATATCATCAAACATAACAAAAGGAAAAAAGAGAGCGAGAGAGGAAGAAAAAGTGAAAAGAGAGGAGGTGAGCAAGAGAGATGGTCATATGATCAGACAGAGAATGCTCCACAGCGAGAAAAAAACAATTTGAAAAAAAATATTATATGAGACATAAAATACAAAGATGCATCATCCACTTGTAGTTTGATTTTGATTTGATTTTGATTTGATTTTCTTCTGCATTCATGTGAGTTTACATTGTACAGTAACTGACACAAAAGGAAAAGAAAAAGAGAGAGAAGCAGGAGAAAAAAGAGGAAAGAGAGGAAGTGAGTAAGAGAGACGATAAAAAGATCAGAGAGGGGGAGGGCATGAGAGGGGGAGGAGGAGGAGGAGGAGGAGGAGGAAGGGAGAGAGAGAAAGAGAGAGAGAGAAATACATACCTAGGAGCCGGTTCAGAGAAGTCAGTTTCGGCTGATCCAAGGATCCTTAATCTGGCTTGCTTGTACTCTTCTTCTCTCTCCGCTAAAGTCTTTTGCTTAGTCTTCAAGAGAAATCAATTTGGAAAAAAGTTGTGTTTCAAATATAAACTTCAACAAAATCCCCATAATTCCTTCCATTGAACCATGTCAAAAAGGATATCATGTAGAATTCATGTAGAAATTGCGGTAATCTTCCGAAACACTAGACATGTTTTGTTTATGCTCCATTCTGGTTTGGTATTAAAACAAAGTGTGATTTCAAAGGCTAAATGAATATTCACTTCTTCAGAACGGACCATGTCGAAACATTAATTTATCAAATATGTGTATACTCTTCTCCAGAATGGGCTGTGTCAAAAATGTAAAAGTTATTCAATGTGAATATTATTTCTTCAGAATGGCATATGAAATTTATTGCATGTTACAAAACAGAATTTATGAGAGGGACTGAAAATCATCCACAATGAGCTATTGTGTACCCTACAAAAGCCTGAAATATGGCATGACAAAATTGGAAGGGCCAGCATTCACGCCTTGCCTGATAATATGACATGTGCTTTTTAAAAAGGTGTCATAGTCGAGTGGTTTAATCACTTGACTTGAAATGCAAAGGTCATGGGTTCAACACATCACTTATATCCTTGAGCAATTAATTTATCTGCATTGCTCCTCTCCACCAAGGTTTTAAATGGTTACCTGGTAGGATGCGAACATCACACGGTGGTATTCTCATAAGTTAAGCCGGGACTAAGTCCAGACTAAACAAGAATTTTAGTTCACACTTCTATGGAATGCTAGGTTTCATCTTCCTCCTTCAATATTCATGACAAAGATAATCTACCAAAGACTTTATTGAAATTCAGTTCATAATCATATTGTCTTTTTCTTTCCATTTCATTGCAAAATGAATTTTTTGGAACCTTTTCACTGCAGGATTAAAATAATCTGTACAGAAAAGTGTGAACTAAGTTAAACCAGGCTTAACTACATGTAAGTACGCGCTATCGGAATACCACCCATTGTGGTTGGATTAGCATGTGCATGGCCATTAAAAGGTGACTAGCTGGAATAGTCACAAAGGAATGGAGAAATGTAATTGAATCCAGTTACAGGGGTAATAATGATACTGTGAATGCTTTGGCCATTTAATAATAATAATAGTTTGTCCTTATATAGCGCATTTCAGGACCGCAGGACCTCTCAATGCGCTTTACAGATATATATTATTACCCCGGTCATCGGATTCATGCTTACCAGCACACAAGGTATGCACATTCTCCACTCCCTGGGGAGCATTCCAGCCAGTCGCCATTTTACAAGCGCCATTGCTAATCAAACCACATTAGCTTTCGCATCCTACCGGGTACCCATTTAACACCTGGGTGGAGAGTGGCAAATGTAGATCAATGTCTTGCCAAAGGACATTAGTGCCGCGGTGGGACTTGAACCGCAGACCTTGTGATCCACAGTCCGCTGACATATCCACTCGACCACGACACCTCTACCATTTAATGGTAATGCGCTTTATTAAAGTAACAGGTATTATCATTTATCAAAATCACTATTATCATTACAATGTGGGAGAAAGTCATAAATGTAAGTGTCATACCTTGTTGACATCCTTGTTCTCTGTTGCATTCTGGTCTCCTCCAGCCTCCGTTGGTCGCTTGAGGATTCTAAGCTGTGGCTGGTAGGATGTTCTTTGGGTGTCTTCCTGGAGTAGTACCACAGCGGGTGTCGCATCCTTCTTTCTACACCAATATAAAACAACAATAATAATAACATGTAGTTTTTAAGCTTCTACCAACCTTAAATTTGTTATGCAATAATAATGTTTATGTTCTGGATGTATATGGCACTGGATGCATTGGCGATAGAGATTGCTTTAGAGATACCCTGGTCATATCAAGATGTTAAAGAAGAAGAAAAAGAAGAAGAAGAAAAAGAAGAAGAAGAAAAAGAAGGAGAAGAACAACAACAATAACAAAAAGAAGACATAGCTGGGGCTGGTAGGATGTCCTTTGGGTGTCTTCCTGGAGTAGGACCACAGCAGGTGTCGCATCCTTCTTTCTACACCAATATAAAACAACAATAATAATATCGCGGAAGAGGTTTACGGTACACCATGTGTAAAGTCCTCGAGGGACTGAGGAAAGTAGATAGAAAAAATAGAAGTGAGATGGAAAGGCGAGAAAGTGGAGGTTGGAAGGAAGAGTCTTCCTTCCAACCTCCACTTTCTCGCCTTTCCATCTCACTTCTATTTTTTCTATCTACTTTCCTCAGTCCCTCGAGGACTTTACACATGGTGTACCGTAAACCTCTTCCGCGATATTCATACCACCATGCAAACCTTCAAACATCATCTGAACAATAATAATGTTTATGTTCTGGATGTATATGGCACTTGATGCATTGGCGATAGAGATTGCTTTAGAGATACCCTGGTCATATCAAGATGTTAAAGAAGAAGAAATAGAATAAGAAGAACAACAACAACAATAACAAAAAGGAGAAGTAGAAGAAGAAAAAGAAGAAGGAAAAGAAGAAGAAGGAAAAGAAGAAGGAAAAGAAGAAGAAGGAAAAGAAGAAGAAGGAAAAGGAAAGAAGGAAAAGAAGGAAAAGGAAAGAAGGAAAAGAAGAAGAAGGAAAAGGAAAGAAGAAGAAGGAAAAGGAAAGAAGAAGAAGAAGAAGAAGAAGGAGGAGGAGGAGGAGGAGGAGGAGGAGGAGGAGGAGGAGAAGGAGAAGGAGAAGGAGAAGGAGAAGGAGAAGGAGAAGAAGAAGAAGAAGAAGAAGAAGAAGAAGAAGAAGAAGAAGAAAGAAGGAAAGGGAGAAGAACAATGAGAAAATGGAGGAGAAAAAGAAGAAGAGTATGTGAAGGAGGGGGGAAATGGATTGATAATACTGTTCTTAGGCTCTTTCTATTTTAACAAAGATTAGATGGGGAAACTCATGACCCACTTTTCCTCTTAATACTCAATATTTAAACTTTTATAAATATAGGAACTTACTCTTGAGAAGCCCGATCACGCTGCTTCTGTGCCTCCTTTAATTTCTTTTCGAGAACCTACAATTACAAAAAATGAGAGAAAAAAAGGAAAAATGTAATTTACTAGTCCCATATGCATGCATTGCAGCTTCTTCTTCTTATTCAGGTGCAGTACAGGCCACCGTCGGGTGTATTGTCATACTGTTGAGGTGCAGTGCAGATGTGTGTAGTTGTACAATGTCTGATAAAAGGTACAGTTAACCGAGTGCAAGTAAAAACAACTACCACGTTAGCGGAGTTGGATTTTTTTGTACCTCTTGCTTAAAGTTGTTAACAGAGGTACAATGAACGGTGTTCTGAGGGAGGGAGTTTCAGAGTCTTATAGCATCCGGGAAGAAGCTCCTCTGGTAGACCAGCGTTCGGGCAAAAGTAACTACAATCTTCTTGGAATGACCTCTGTGCAGGGATGTACTGAAGATGGAGTGAGAAAAGTGTGTGGGATGTCTATCAGCAAGCTGGTGATGCGATAGATCATCACCACCTTAGCCTGTGGCAGTGCCCTGCATTCATGTAATGATGACCACTTGAGCTGGTACAGCATAGCTGCTACGCTGCTTGTCCTGCGCTGTTTATTGAAGATGATGCCTACATAGCACGGGTGAACCATTTCAAGCTTCTTGATGTTTGCTTGCGTGTGAGGGTCCCTTATGATGCTGGCATACTCCATGATTGGTTGAAGGAGAGTATTGTAGCACAGTTCTTTAACCTTTCTAGGACATGGTTGGATATCCTTTGAAGAAACTAGAAAGGCACGGGTGGAGTTGGCCTTTTTGGTGACAGTGTTGATGTATTGGTTCCAGCTGAGGTTCTTCTGCAACTCAACACCTACATGTAGATACTTTGCTGTATTTATGTCATCTATGGTCTGTCCGTGGATAGAGTAGGATTTGATGTTGGGTTTGCGTTTATTGGCGTCTTGGAGAATCTGACATTTCTGTGGGTTGGATTCCATCAGCCAATCACGCTCCTAGCATTGGAGCGAGTAAAGATCCTCTTGGAAACGTAGGGCATCTTCCTCTGTCTTGATGTTGCTGTATAGCATACAATCATCACCGAATTAGCCGCAACACTTTCGCGCATAGTGGCAATTTTTCATGGGGCTATGCCCCAGCCCCAGCCCCCCCCCCCCCCCCCCCACTCAGTGTTTATTTAGGGTACGCGTATACATTTTCCCTCCTTTTGAAAACACCCCCCTAAGTCCGGTGTGTAAAGTCAATAAGGGCCGGATTTTTGTGTACTACGAGCCGGACTTTGGTGCATGAAAACCGCTGCACAATTACAAGTGCATACCAATGGCGGGTTGCGGGCGGGCGCGCGCCTGTGTGAAGTTATCTACCGTAATTACAGTAGATAACTTCACAAGTACACAGGCGCGCGCCCGCCCACAACCCACCATCGGTATGCACTTTGTATAGGGATGTTACAAAATTTTGAGATTTTGTATACTTTACCTGTGATATACCTTAGCAGATAAAGCATCAGAAGACTTTTCATTTGATACCTAATTCACTTCCTTACCTTCAGTATTAAGGAAGTTACGGTTATTTTTTACATGGAAAATTAAGCTGTCGCTCCCCATTCACTTACTATTGACTTAAGAAAAAAGCTGTGATCGAGGAACAACCAAATACGAGTCATTCAACAATGTGAAACTCTATCTTTCTTGAACCTCATCAGAACTCAGTGAAATTTTCACTACTTATAGATTTAAGCATTTGGAAAAAGAAAAGAACTTTTCATCTTGACTTGACTCAATTAATTGGTTAATTAATTAGCAAAGTCATTGATTAGTACACAATGTTTATCTTGATCTTACCTCTATGAAACTGTGTTGATCATTAGATGATGATGATACACTTTGTTATCATTATTATTGGAAACAGATTATCTACTTAATAAAATTGCTTACCTCAATTTTCTTTTTTCATTGAACAGGACTGAGAGAACATGTAAGAACTTTAGCAAAGCACAAGTCTTTCTTTTTTTCTTTGGGACTGACATCGTGAAATGGACTAATAAAGGAAAAGGGAAATCAAATCAACTGATTAAGGACGTTGAATAAGATTAAGCAAACAACTCATATTTCTAAAGTGAAAAAGAAAATGAGAGAGAATTAAAGGGTAGCCCCATTCACCATAATTTATGAAGTGAAAATTAAAAAAGACAAGTTTTGACACCTTTTTCTGTAATGTTTAATTCTGACAAAACAAATAACATTTCAAATTATTCTTCATGACAATTCTTTTTTTTCCAGGAACTTCATACACGTGCACATAAAAAATCATTAAGAAGACACCCCATCCCCCTCCCCCCCCCCCCAAAAAAAAATGAGAAAAAAAAAATCAATAATTATATGCTGGGCTTAACATTAACGACCTCCTCCCCCTCCCCCCTCCCCCCCCCCCCCCCCCCGATTTTGTTATTATTTTTTAAATCAATAATTATATGCTCGGCTTAACATTAACGGCACCCCCCCCCCCCCCAAAAAAAAAAAAAAAATAAATAAATAAATAAATAAAAATAAAAAAAATCAATAATTAAATGCTGGGCTTAACAACACCCCCCCCCCCCCCCACACCTAGGATCCATGCAGGTATTTCAATGTTTATATTTGTTTATAATTTTTAATATTTGCAAAAAACGATAAAAACAAGGTCAATCTGACCGAGCATACGTTCCATAACAATAAAACAAAGATCTGTCTGGAGAAAGTCACTCGATTTTCACAACTTTTCATTCCTGTTATGTTTATAAAATCCACATTCATTGTCTTAATCCTGGCCAAAATGAATGGTTTCTTTTCATATTATGTACGAATGATGTATAAATTATCGATATTTTACATGATTTCATACTCATAATCAGTATTTTCATATAAAAACTGGGGTAGAAAACAGTATTTTCTTCGCATCGTTTGCATCAATCGCACGATCACCACACACAACAAGTCACGTACACACGCATGCGCTGTAGCACCCTCACAGCGCTGTGCACTCTCACTCGGTGACTGCCGTTCGAAGTTGCAAAACATGACATGACATCCATCAATTCCGGGCCTAAAAATACACATTTCGAGTCGTAGGATTTCGATAAAATTTCACAAGAGCACAGATAAATAGGTAAGCTATCGGTCCACTTACTTTTTTTGAATTCCTAACGACTCGATCCTTAAGTAAAAGACGGTGGAAGTTAACTCTCATTTTGTTTGCTCTCTGGTGATCGTTGTGATGAAAATCTCCATATGAAGTGGATACCAAATTAAAGAGGAAAGTTTAACGAATACGATAAACCTAGTATCCGAAATATCAAACCCCTATAACAGCTACGAAAATGGTGTTTTAAGGGGAGTCCCCCACACCGTTCGCATTCGGGCGCGCACGCAAGAAGTCAGATTTTGATCACCGCTTAGCGCCGGGATTGTAACGTACCTACTTTGTATTGTGCAGCGGTTTGCCGTGAAACCTGTGAAAAAGTGTATACTAATATCATCGTCCTCCCGAAAAATAATCCAAAAATAACAAGAAAATTGACACGAAACAGGTAATAAACTTGAACATAACGACTTTTAACTCATGATCTTTATTTGGACATTTAATGAATATTTACTTCATTTTGGGTATGTTTTAGTAGGGTAGATCTAGACCTACATGTAGATCTATCTCCAGGCCGGAGTTACGGGTCAAATTTTGGATAGGTTTCTGAACAAGCGCCCATATCAACGTTTATCCGAAAAATACTCCAAAAATAACAAAAAAATTGACACGAAACAGGTAATAATAATAAATAAACATCACAACTTTTAAGTTTAACTCATGATCTTTATTTGGACATTTAGAATCTATATTAGTTTAGAATCTACTTCATTTTTGGTATGTTTTAGTTGGGTATGTTTTAGTAGGGTATCTCCACGCCGGAGTTACGGGTCAAATTTTGGATAGGTTTCTGAACAAGCGCCAGGTAAGGTTAGGTTTTTTTTTTAAAGACGCGGCCTGCGCCTGGGCATGGCATGAGCGCTAGGCCAGGCCTAATAGACTGTAGGCCATATCAGTGTTAAGGCTTCATTTAAAAAGTTGCGTGGTCTGATGACTGGTGTTAGAATCTAACATTATAAATTGGTTATATGGCTGCTACTGAAGAAAAAAACATTTTGTTCCCCGAAAAAATATGATCCCATTAATGAGATAATCAGCTAATTAGTGAAATGGCATTTCAACAACAGAGGGAGCCCTCTACATTCAATGTCCAAAATAACTTAAAAAATCATTAAAAATCAATCATTTGTCCTACAACACTGTAACCTTGCACACTTATATGAGAATAATTGGGGTTTCCAAAAATGGGGGGAAAATGAAGGTCAAAGGTCAAGGTCAAGGTCAAAAGGTCATTTCCGGCCATATTTTTTATCTTCAATTTCTTTCTTCAAATATATGGCGCTGTTGTACATCTCTGTCAGAGTGGATCCTGTTGTTCTTCTTCGTTGTAAAACAAAGTCTTCATCTTCCTCCGAGTCTGTGCTGGTGTCAGTACCGGACGGTCCATCAACGGAAGCCCTGCTGTTAGCGAAAAGGGTCTCTGCCGAAAGCTGCTTAGCATACACAATGTCGCTCTCATTAGGATTCTTTGGTCTTGCAAATCTTAGACATGGGTATGTACTTTGTAGCCGACGCTTCAAACTGTTTGTTTTATAAGAACTGGCATCCACCTTCTCAACTTCGGCTACAACTTGGACGAATTTCTTCTTGAGCGCGACCAACTCCCATGCCTTCTCCTCCTTAATCAGCTTCTCCTCCACTACATCCTTACAGAACTTCTTAAATGACTCAGTGTAGTGCCTGTCATGCTTCTGCTTGTTTCCTTTCCTTGTCAGAGGTCGCGTGTAATCCAGGTAACAGGTTGCATGGTATTTGACTTCTAAGGCAACGCAATCTTGATGTTGGATGAGCCGTAAGATGCGAGTATTTTGCTCGTTGATAGCCTGCTCTAGAATTCGCCCTCCGTTGACTATCTCACAGTTGGAAAGTGGCTCCTTTACACGCTTGCCTTGCTTCTTTACATCCAACCGTCCACTCTTCTGACAGATGATACACTCTGCTGGGAGTACGTGCACAGAACGTCGGGAACTGGTGGCTGCCTCTCTGGATCGTAGTTCCCTTCGTGGCTTCTTCAGCTCTGGTTCTTTAGATGAATCTGGGGAAATATAAAAATAAAATGAAAAGAGCAATTAAATAATAGATATGTGATACGCATATGTACTTTTTATGCAATTATTATATGTCAATTAATTCTGGGTTTGCAACAATAAATAGTTAGTAATTTCCAAGTGTGGAACACACTAATTTGCTCGCAAAAATAAATTATAATGTAATTGCAAGATGATAAAAGGAGCATTTATTTCAGAAGAAAGTATCATAAGGAGAACAAGAGGACTATTTATGTGTATACCATGCAGTGACAAAAACACACGCTTTATTGCATTATGTAAAACAATCCCTTTAAAAAAGGGTCATAATGGGCCTGCTTTAAATGCTGTAGTTCGGCTCTTTTACAACCGAATATAGGTCTGGATCTTTTTTTGTGAATGAATATTTTTAGTAATTCATATCAAATACATGCATCGGTATGTATTGCATCACACACAGAAAAAAAATGAATAGTCAATAACTACAAAATGACAGGCACAATCCAAAATGGGTCTGGATCTCTTTTCGTGAATAATAATTTGGGCAGCATTCCGTCCCTCTAGGCGCTGGCCAGCTTTATTAGTAATTCATATCAAATACATGCATCGGTATGTATTGCATCATACACAGTAAAAAATGAATAGTCAATAACTACAAAATGACAGGCACAATCCAAAATGGGTCTGGATCTCTTTTCGTGAATGAAAATTTGGGCAGCATTCCGTCCCTCTAGGCGCTGGCCAGCTTTATTAGTAATTCATATCAAATACATGCATCGGTATGTATTGCATCATACACAGTAAAAAATGAATAGTCAATAACTACAAAATGACAGGCACAATCCAAAATGGGTCTGGATCTCTTTTCGTGAATGAAAATTTGGGCAGCATTCCGTCCCTCTAGGCGCTGGCCAGCTTTATTAGTAATTCATATCAAATACATGCATCGGTATGTATTGCATCATACACAGTAAAAAATGAATAGTCAATCTGCAAAATGACTGAATCTCTTTTTGTGTATAAAAATTTGAGCAGCATTCCATCCCTCTAGGCGCTGGCCAGCTTTACTAACAATGTCAATACATACACGGTGGCATGTCAAAGACATTACATCGGTATGTATTGCATCATATTATTATGATGTAGAATCTACATCATAATAATATGATTGTAGATTGTAGTCTATTTAATTTTTCTATTTTTAAATGAGCGCCATTTTACCAATGGCAATGCCTTTTGTTTTGGCAATGATGAGGGGACCATTTTTTCTCAACTCAACTCAAGTCACATCTATCTAATTATAGACACTAACAAACAAGTTACAAGTAACATTGCTAAGGGCTAAGGCTGCTGTGAATGTGATTACACGCGACTACATTTTAAAATTATTAAATTTAATTGCATGTGCCATGTAGGAAATCATTTCTTATTTCAGTTACTTTAGAAAAAAATGAACATGGTTATTGATCGGTTGCTCACATGAATTTTAATCAATATTTGGCACCGTTCATTCATGATCTTGACTTGGGCCTTGCCCTAGGGCCTAAGTTAAGGTTTGGTGTAACATGACTAGATCAAGGCCTAGGGCTAGGCTAACCCTACGGATCGCCAGCGCGGTAGCGCTGGCGATCAATAGAGTTAGGGCTAGCCTAGCCCTGGCCTATAGGGCCTGGCTAGGCCTTATCACAAGTAAATGATCACATGCAATTTCCTGTGAAAATATTGTCAAGTAAACTCACCTTCATCTTCCAGTTCTGCTTTCTCCTGCTTTCTCTTAGCTTGGTCAACCTTTGTCTTATCTGTAAATTGCTGGTAGCATTTTCGATGAAAACCTGCTTGTTGTGGAATTTCAACGCTGTCGGCGTCGCTGGTTGAGTCGATCAGTGCCAGAAATTCTGTTGCAATTTTGGCCTTTTTCCCGTTGGAATATTTCCAAATCGCAGCGCTAGTGAAAACTTTGGCCCACGTTGTTGCATTAAATGCCTTTAAATCATCGTCAGAAGCACTTTCGGAGTGAATAAAACACTTCAATTCTGAACTTGTTGACGAACAAGCAGCCGTAGCGTCGGTCGCCATATTGCTTGTCAACGTAGAATTTGATTGCGATCGCGAACGTGTACGAGCCTGAAAATGCTGCCTTCTGATTGGCCGAAAGTACGTAAACCAGAAGCCAGCGTGTATTATAATAGCAGTTGTTCACGAATAATAACTATTGAAATAAACGTCAGAATTATTTTATTTTCATCGATTTGGGAGCATAATCGTGAGGAGAACAGAGTGTTTATGCATGTTTTATAATATTTGGGAGATTATCATGAATTTTATTTCTAACACCACTGATCAGACCACGCAAAAACACGATACAATTACATGGCCTACCGACTATAAGTACTGCTGCATAGCTGCATGCATAATCTGAGACTGAGTGATATTTATGCAGCTGCAGTGCAGCTCATGAGCTGCAGTCATGCCATGCTTAGACTATATAGGTCTAGTAAAACTCAGTAAAAACATTCGAATTGACTTTTGTCAACTTACTCCACTGTCTGCCATATCTTCCCAGCTGTCCCATACTTCTTCCGATTCATCCATTTTCGCAAAAACAATGCCTTTTCTTCAATTTTCAAAAAAAGAAAGAATAGAGTCTACGCGACAACGTAGTCAACAAATAGTCTTGACTCAGACTCAGAGTACTTGTCTGGGCTAATTTTCTTAATCTTCTTCACCGCATGTAATTATATACTTTTCCAAATACAACTTCATTCTAGTTCATTTTTATGTAGATTCTAGGCTATATGCTGTTATAACTAAAAGTCATATAACATGGTTTTATTTACTCTACTATTTTATCTATTCAGTGAAACAGATGTTAGCCTATTATTCAAAACAGCAGGAGTTGAGACTATAAATGTCCGCCTCTCTGTTTCCGGCTCCCCCCCCCCCCCCCCTCACTCATCCTCCTCCTTCATTTACGTTAACGTTGCCTTGCATACACAACAGGCAATTTCCGGGTTCGCTGTCAAATTAAGTTTCACAATCTCAACCGTGAACTGAATGGGCCAAAGAATCTCTGGCTTAAAGCTTAGACCGTCAAAGTCTAAAGTGAGTAGATATGTGTATTTTGCCATCTGTTCAGAATACCAAAGAAATATTTTTCCAAGTAAACTCAGTCTCAGCTCAGCTCAGCGAGCTAACTCACCGGAGCTCCGTTGCGAATTAAGCCGGGCCGCCGGGGGCGGGGTCGGGGATTGGCATCTCTCGTACTCGTCTCGGTGGAGCTCTAGAATCTAACTCTATTGTTAGGGAGGCCAATACCAAAATCTAACTTTTTAATTAAACCTAGGTCTACTCATTTATTTATAATAAAACAAAGTTTAAAAGAAAGTAGACCTGCCGTTTCTTTAACTAAGACAACTCACCTAGCTATCTGCCGACTCCCATGACTCCAGGCAGAAGTTCCATAAAATTAAAAGAGATATCCAGCTCCAAAGTTTTAGTTAGGGGTTCCTTCTACGGCTACGCTAATCCGTCCATAAGAGCCTTGAAACAATCATATTTCATGTTGCAAAATTATGTTCATAATTAGACAGGCCCGAGGGGATGGGTGTGTCATTGCCCGGACAAAGTTCACAATTGAGTTTAAAACGTTGTGCGAAAGTACATTCACTCGTCAGCGTGGGGTACGCTCGTTTCTTTCTTCTGGATAGGGTTTTCAGATGTTCATTACAGTCTTTATTTATTCTCCAGACTCCAATTAGAAAAATACAAACATTAAGCGATTAACAAATTTACAAAGCATTTTAAAGAGTGAAATACTACTAGAGTCTACTAGACCTAGGTAATAATTACTGTTTCTTATAAAGCTCTTAACCAGTTTCAATATAACCGCTTACAGTAATACCCCGGTCACTGGATTCTGTTCTGATTCTGCACATTACAGTGCACACTCTCCACTCCCTTAGGGAGAATTAAATTCCAACCAGTCGCCCGTTTACAGGGGGCACACAAGGTACCCGACCCGCCGACCGGGTACATATCTAGCACCTGGACGGAGAGGAGCAATGTAGATAGAATGCTATGCTCAAGGACATAAGTGCCGTGCTGGGGATCGAACCCACGACTATTGCATTCCCTGTCGATTGATTAAACCACTTGACCAAGACACCTCTATTACATTATATGAATTCATACAAAATGAGAACAATAGATCTAATGAAAAGCCTATTTGGTAATTCCCAAGCACTTTGTGAGTGATATCAGTAAAAATTGATTTGATAACAACTAACAAGAATTGATGACAATTATTTCCATGTTTCTCTTCGTTTGAACTTGTCATAGATTATGGAGCGAGAGAACAAGGAACCTGGGTGTAGAGGAAGGACGGGTGAATTTTAAGAGCTGTGCTAATTAAAAGCTTATTAGGTTCCTAAGCACTTTGTGAGTGATATCAGGAAAATTGATTTGATAACAAGCATCGATGACAATTATTTCCATGTTTCTCTTCGTTTGAACTTTTCATAGAATATGGAGCCAGAGAACAAGGAACCTGGGTGTAGAGGAAAGACAGGTGAATTTTCAGAGCCTGATATTGACACCCAAGGGATCAATCTAGATATGGAAAGGCCATCACTTGGTGATTGTGTCTTTGAAGACCTTCCTTTCGAGCTGATCCAACGCAACTTGACCTTCGTACCTGATCGCGACCTCAAAGAATGCAGCTGCGTCTGCAAGACGTGGCAAGAAGCTGTGACCGAGCAGTCCTTTTGGAGACAGAAATGTGAGAGGGGAGGCCAATATGTCGAAAAATACATGGCGCCGTACTTCCCGACGGACTGGAAAGAATTCTACTTCAAGTCGCCCTTTGCGAGAAACCTCATTAAGAACAGCAGTGGTCAGGGTAAGATACTATAACAGTTTTATTTTGCAAGATTTAGTCTTTACTTTATTGATGGTTTAAACATTTTGCTTTTCATACTCTATGATTGACATCCCTTTTGCATCTCATTGACATTTCAGTTCTTGACCTCCATTCCCCTCTCCACCTTCACACATCACTCTCATCAAGAAGTTTTAAGAGATGGAGTCCCTATCTAGCCCATTCCCTTTATACCATCTTTGATGCCGCCCGGAGAAAATATGTCAGGCATGTGCTTAACTGGATCTTCCTAACATATACGTATATAGACAAAAGATTCCTGCCTAGCTGCAAACTAACGGACCACTTTCAAAGGGAAATAGGCTTTTGTAATGATAATTACTTTTCGCTACCACTCGTCTGATAATACAAGCAGTACACAGTGCTTACCTTTACAGGAGGCAAGCGAAAGGAAATGGAGCAAAATTTCCTGAAATATTAATCAAAATTACTCGACTGGGCATGCATGTGTGGGCACTAATCTGACATATAACATCATAAAGAACTGTACATGAACAAATTCACTTATTATTTTCGTGAGCCGCAAGTAATCGGAAAAGTGTCAAATTGCAGCTTTTAGGACTGTAAATCTGTACTGTTTTTCATAAATTAAAGCTGCTACCATACAATGTAAGCAAATTTCTTGACACAATTAGGCTTTTGTATTCATATTTTATCATCTGTTCGATTTTCCCCTTGTTAGTTCAAATAAAAAGTGAAATGATAAGGATATTTCTTTGTGACAAAAATCACTACTCAAGCTTTCCAATGATATTGGTGGCTTTGAACCTCGGACATCAAAGGTAACAGTACACCAGTAGAGTCTATTGTGCAACCATAGAAAACGGCAGCTGCTTGGAATAATTTGTTGCCAGTTGGGCCTCAATCTCTTAAAACTCCTTGATCTCATTGCCATTGCTACACCTTGTTACTTCCAAATCCATTTCCACCTCTCGTGCTACCATTTCCATTCCATTTCCACTTCACATGGTTCTATTGTTTAGTTCTCATTTATATTCAGAACACCTCATGATCACCCTTCCATACTGTCTATTAGTTCTTCCTTTTCTCTGGGTTCTTCCTTCTCTTTGGGTTCTCCCGTTCATGTTGTACTATTCTATTTTTATGATTCTGATAGTTCCTTTGTTTATGATATCACTTATGTTCTGATCTGTATAACTTGAGTTTCTTCTAGTAAAGTCAGTGCAACACAGGATCTGGTCTCGTTGACACCTCCTCGTTTTATCTCTTTTTAAGTCGTGCATTTAAGTGATTCCATGCAGTGTGTCCCGTGTGACATATGACATATGACATTTGACATTTCTCCATGTACCGGTATTTCCTCCTTGAATGAAAAATCTCAAAACACGACTATGACTGCTGGTAGTGATACCAGAAAGCACCAATAATCAGTTGGATGAAACTTGTGGATAAACAGACATCACATGTCATAAAGGATACATTGCGCAGAACCGCCCATTCGTGTTTCAGACGTTTATTTTTGTGTCACTTCTCGTAAACTTGGACCCCTTTTTTTAATAATGCAGATAGCAAGGGAGATCATGACCTGCGTGAATGGAAGATCCTGAGCGATGGAGGAGAAAGATGGAAGGTGGAGACAGATTGTCCAGGTTCAGCCCGCCTGCCTGATGAAGTTCTCCTGCTTACTGGAGGCCAGTGCAAGAGCTTTGCTACGTCCTACGGATGGTGCGAGAGAGAGCAGGTCATTGACCTCTTAGAAGAAGGGTTCAGCAAAGAAATGTTGGATTGTCTGCAGCCCATTATCTTTGTTTCAGAGTGGTAGGTATATGGCCAAGGGCCCATAAGCTCCATGTACGCCACCTGCACATGTGCAATGCAATTAATGCACAAATTCTGCCAAACTTTTGTGGTGACTCAGCAACGAGAATGTCATTGAGATTTGCCCGAAATTGCATGAAATTCATAGATTTTTGTTGATTTGTTGTCATTTTATCATTGATGTGAAATCAATGGGAATTCACATTTACTCAGCTGCTAAATCTAATATTCCATTCATGTTTTGAAAGAGAAGTGAATTGAGATACAGAAGGTGTGTGGTGTGAAACTGTCGGATAGAATGAACACAAATGACAAGTCGAGGGGTGTCAGTGAGTTGAATTGTGACACAAAGACGTAACTCCATTTTGGCCTTTTTGAGAAAAATGTGTCACTGAGCACTTGGGCCTTAAGGAGTTAAGTCTAGTTAAGTCTGTTTCACTAGCCATTGATTTCAATGGGGTATTGGATGGAGTTACATCTTTGTGTTTCCTGGAAAGCCTACATTTTTCTGAACATTTTGATATCAAATACTCATTTTGGCAAAATATGGAGTTACTTCTTTGTGACACTGAACCCTTGAAGTGAGCTCATGGAAAGTTTGGGTCTAGAGAAAACTGAAGGAAGTGGTAAGAAGTGTATTGAGATGGATGGGTCGTTTGTTGAGAAGGAAACATGAATCCTGAATTGAAAGTGGATGGCATAAGAGGGAAAGGAACACCAAAGATTTCATGGAAACATTTGCGTAGCTTATGGACCCTGTCATTTTTAGACGACCAATTTTAAACGGGCATCTAAAACAACTTTTTATCATTCTTTATTGATGTTTGTCGGTCGTGATCATTTCAACAAGTCAACTTCAAAATATGCAGAATAAGGATAAACAAGAGAAATTTATCCTAAAACTCTGAATTCTAGGACTTTAAGCCTTTGGGAAACAAAGGGTGCAGCTTATGGCCCATCTCACCATACTCTTGCAAGAGTGTTGATGCTTTGAAGAAGTTTTACTTAGGGGACAGGTTCTGTAATACTAAAGGCTTGTTAAGATACGATGCGGCAAAACTAACGAGGTCTCTTTTTGATGACACAATGTGTAATACGCTTCACATTTCTCTTTCTAATAACACAGAGCTCACTGAATACGTTTTAGTTTAAGTTTAAAAAATAATAACAAATAAAACATATCGTATCAAGCATGATTACATAACATATAACAATATAACACAAGATCGATAACATTACACATGAATAATATAAACATTGTTTTACAAAGTATGTTGTATACAAATGGAATAAAAGATTATGTGTACACTTTTGTTGTTAAAGGGGGTACCAGAAGTTAGCACAAGTGCTAGTCGAGTCTGGTTCCCTGTCTTTGGCAAGAATTTTTTAACTAATTTTTTTTTTTTAAACTAAACAAAAATGTGGCTTTTTTGCGGCAGTTTAACTACCATCATATCTGAATGAGGCTTAAAGCAGCAAAAGCCCTCTGTATTTGATGCGTACACATGTACATGTATATCAAGTGGCTTAATTTTGTGTGTATGTGTCAGATGTAGAAGAGTGAGAGTTAAAGGGTATGCCATCTTAAAGAAAAGGTTGAGTTGAGAAATCTGAGGGAAAAAATTGTGAGCTTCTTTTTCTTCTTCCTCTTCTTCTTAAAGTTGGACTTGGGTCCTGTGCAATCCATACATTGAGTAAATGAAGTGGATACGGATGCATTGAGTCCTCTACTCAGTACTCACTACCGGTAGTCACTCTTAGTTTAATTGAGGGTGTATTTTAACTTGCAAAATCTCTTTACAGAAGCATTTTTTTGAAGCTCACATTTTGATTATAGTGTTACGACATACAAAATAAATTGTTTTGGGTGATTGGTACATTTTAACCTTTCTGCTCTCCTTTGTTTCTTGTGCAGGTATGCTGCCAGGTTTGATTGTGGAAATACCTATGAATTTGGCGTGCAGCTCTTAAACGGCAGACCTACATCTGAGGACACTAAAGATGTGATTATTGATAGCTTCACGTTTGGCCCCATCCAGACACCGGAATGGCCAGAAAAGAGCTGGAAACAGGTAGGATGTGTTTCACCAAAAGAAACTACCGGTACCTGAAAATGCACTCCAGGTTTAATTAGAAAAACTGTCTTCCAAATAGGGAGTCAATGGCCCAAATTCACAAAGGAGGTTTAGACCCATGGTTTAAACCCTCAATTACATAACCCATTGTTTAAAAAATTGGCGCAAAATAAGTGTACCTTGCCTTGCGCGCGTCTAATATTGGACCTCCGACTCGTGTCATGCTTATTTTGCGCTTATTTTAAACCATGGGTTATGTAAATGAGGGTTTAAACCATGGGTTAAATCTAAACCTCCTTTGTGAATTCGGACCTATAGGTCCAAACAGCAGGTCCAAAACACTTGTGCAAGACTGATTTGTGTTTGTTCAAAATCTCATGGATCACCCTTCTTTGAGAGATCTGCACCGGCTACCATGAAGCCAAAGAATATTAATCATGATTCTGTCAATTCTCTGTAAATCCCTAATTGGTCAAGCTCCTAGTTATATTGTAAAACTGTTAAAACTCAAGTCTCACAAACATACTTACAGCCTGTGCAGTTCCCAAGACACTAAATTGCAAACCCCATCGCATAAAAAACTAAATAAAATAATATTGGGAGATCAAGCATTTACATGCCCAGGCCCAAAACTGTGGAATAACTTACCACCAGTGACTAGGAAATCCCTGTCGTCAAGTACTTTTGAATCAAAACTTAAAGTACATCTTTACATTTAACATTATTTTGTAGATATTAAGCTTATCAGGAGCTCTTGCAGCGCAGTAGAATATATGCGCATAGTGTCTGCGCCTTATAAGTGTGAATTATTATTATTATTAAAAACTGGCCCACAAGTGATCTAATTTCAACCCCCTGTTACACTTGAGCCAGGTAAATCTATCGGGGGTAAAAATGTTAGACATATAACATCAATTGTTCAAATATCAGAGGTAAGTATGGGAGAAATAAAATTGTCAGAAGTAAAAACATGAGACGTTAAAATGTTGGAGGTAAAAATGTCAGAGGTAAAAAAAAACATCAGAGGTAAAAATGTCAGGGGTGAATATGTCAGGGCATTTTTTTTTTAAAAATACCTTTGACATGTGTACACCAAACCATTACAGCACCTTGGCAAGGCAGGTTTTAGGTGCAGCCTCCTAGCAGATATTACTGGTGACCAACAATGCATCATTTCTGATTTTGACTTGTGTGAGCACCTTGCATTACCTTTAGAAACAAATAACCTCTCAATCAATCAATCAATTATTTTCAATCATTTTCATTTTTTGTGGATTCTTCTTGTTGTAAGCGCTTTGGGCCGCTCTGGGAAAAGTGCAGTAATAATAATAATAATAATAACAATAATAATAATAATAATAATAATACTATATGATGATGATGATGATGATGATGATGATGATGATGATGATGATGATGATGATGATGATGATGATGATGATGATGATGGTGGTGGTGGTGGTGGTGGTGATGATGATGATGATGATGATGATGATGATGATGATGGTGATGATGATGATGGTGATGGTGATGATGATGATGGTGATGATGATGATGATGATGGTGATGATGATGATGATGATGATGATGATGATAATAATAATAATAAATCAAACACTTGAATTATCTTTCCAAGGCATCACATCACTTCAGAGAGTACGGTCCAGGATTACGTTTCATTCGCTACTGGGACAAAAGCAAGGATAATAAATTCTGGGCGGGGCACTACGGGGGCAAAATGGCAGGTTCAGAGGTGCGGTTCGTCTTCAAGCAAGAGCAAAAAACAACCGAAGAGGGAGGGGCACAGGGAGCCTCGTCATCGTGACACCTTGATCGGAAGTTACAGGTGTGAGATATATATCTGTTTATATATATCGGATTAATATATATATATATATATACATATATACCGGTATACCAAATTGTTGTATTAACAAGACATCTATATATAACCCTACGAGGTACATTAACCGGACATTAACCCTAACCCTAAATTTAAAACAATATAACTAATTGAATTGTAATTGTATAGGTAATAATCTTAATTGTTGGTTTTTCTATGCTCATAATGATTTGTTGAATTGAAAGTCTTTGTAAATACAGTTACATTTTCTGTTATTGTAGAAATAGGTGAAAAGAGATAAATGAAATAATAGGATATCAGCCTATCTGGCTCTGTAGAAATGTAGCTCCTGTCTGGGTTTTTTATGCCTCCGCAACAAAGTAGCCAGAGGCATTATGTTTTCGGGTTGTCAGTCTGTCCGTCCGTACGTACGTCTGTGAACGCATTATCATTAGAACCGACAGATGATTACTATCAAACTCCGGACATGTATGTATCTTGCAGAGCCATGTATATATATGAAAAATAGCTGGTAATCACGATATTCTGAGAACCTGTTAACGGATTACAATCAAACTTGAATTTGATAAATTGCTTCAGTTTTAGGTTGTAAAATCGCTATGTCGAAGGCATCATTTTTCGACTGTGCGCAGTCGAAGATCCATTTAGTTTTTCTTTGAACAGACCAAAGAAATACATAGGAACATCGGGGTCAAAAAGAATAAAAATTTGCAATTTTTTTTTTTACATAATTTTGTATTTTTATCAGAAATGACACAGAACCTATTCATTATTCAGAATTTACTGTAATTCTTTTTTTAAATAAAAAGGATCTCCATCATTACTTGAGGAAAAAATTCAGAAAACGATCCTTTTCCAATTTTGGTCCCTGTTCACCCCGTGTTATGGTACACCTTATTGGCGATGTAGTAATTGGTAATGATCATTAGGAGATGTGCCAAAAATGTTCAATTTCATGATTACAATAATTACTATAACTGTTGTACAGACAAACCAAAGCTTTTCGTCTTGCACTCATCAGAGTAAGTCGCAAGAATGAACGGAAAGCCGAAATCTAAAGCTAAATTAACCAAGAGCAAAAAAAAATGATGGGCTGTGCCGCTGTGAATGGCTGCCTGAAAGTAGACAAAAAGCCAGCTGTGTAATGCCAATGGGCTGTAGCAATGCTAGCAAGAATAACATGAGTCCTCACAAACTCTTTCTGTCGGCACAAAATAAGTTCAGCAAGCTGAATATATGCGGCTTCCATCATACGTAAAATGAGTGAAATTTTCTCGCTCGGCTGTGAACTGTGAACCAAGATGCACTGGTATGTTTAGTACAAGGCGAAAAGCTTTAGTATGTCTGTATCTTTTCTTAGCTTTTATTTTATTTTGTATTACCAATCATCTCTTTATTACTGTTGTTATATTGGGGCTTAAAGGCTCATCAGACCTCACTGATAATGATAAACTATATGCATACATAATTAATGTAACAAATATACATGTATTTTTCTGAATGTTTATCATATTGCTGGATTACATGCCTCTCTCTCTCTCTCTCTCCCTCCTTCCTTCCTTCCCTCTCCTTCCCTCTCCTTCCTTCTCCTCTTCTTCCTTGTCCTCTCTTTCTCTTCCTCACATACTGATCATGTTTTTCTATCTTTTTTTCTCTCCAGACAAGTCTAAAAATCTTTCAATTGCAAAATACACCCATGCGTTGTACCATAATGCTTTTTGAACAATTATTGCATGCATATTATGTCAGTTTTAAGTGTTTAAAGGGAAAGTCCCCCCTGATTTTAAGTTGGTATTAAACCCATTGCCTACTGGAACCGAGTGGTCTCTGTATTGAGCCTATGGGAATTAAAGAATTCAGTAGTCAACCGGTTAATAGAAGCAGAAACATTAGAGGAACAGGAGTTGGCAACTCTGTGAAAGAAATTTGTATTTTCCCTCAAGAAAACTTTCAATCATACATGCATCCATAATTTAATTGAGGTTACTGGTAATATAGTCACACTTTGTGAAAACGTCAGGAAAAACTTTGGGCATCCTATCTGGCACTTCATATTCAAGTCGTTCGTAAAGTCATGCGTAACTTTACGAGCAGCTTTATGAAACACCCCCAAGGTATATTGCCTCCTTTGAGAAGGAAGTGTGTTATAGAACCTGGGGGTGTTTCATAAAGCTGTTCGTAAAGTTACGCATGACTTTACGAACGACTTGTATATGAAGTGCCAGATCGGATGCCCAAAGTTTTTTCTGAAATTTCCAATAACCTCAATTAAATTATGGCAAAAAATATACTTTGCATTAAAAATGTTTGTTATTATAAGAATGTTAATCTACATCTGCACAATTCAACTTTAGTTGATGCAGTAATGATTGAGCATCCCATTTGGCTTTTCATATACAAGTCGTGCATAAAGTATTGCATAAAGTCATGCGTAACTTTACAAACAGCTTTATGAAACACCCCCCTGTCTAGAGTGGCCACTTCTCCTTGAGTGGCCTCTATGGACAGGTTTGGCGGTTCGTGCATATCCTGCTTATCACAATTGTATTAGAGTATTTAGCTCAGATCTTGCATTCATTTTTGTTTCCAAGCAATTTTTGTAGCAACACATCGATTCTCTTGTATACAATGATAGTACATGTTTATTTCTTCTTCTTCCTTTTGAGTACAGACCTCTTTACAGAGTATTATCGTACTATACTGGGGGTGTGTGCAGGTGGACCACTACACCGGGGTTTCCCCCTACTCTTATACGAATAGTGCAGTGGGTTCTTAACGTGCAAAGGTAGCAACTCTTCTCTACACGGGGCCTCCATTTTAAAATACTTGAATGTACGACTATACTGTGGCTTTCAGAACTAAAGATTACTGTATATAGATGATATTGATTTGATATTTTTGTATGATATAATTATGGTACATGACACTCACGTTTAAATAATCTTACTAATTTACTACCATGTAGCTGTGGCTTATGTTTACACTTATTTCTCACACAAGGACATGTATTAAACCATTTATCTCCTAGTCTGAGATTCTACCTACCATTGTAGATCCATTCTGATGAACAGTTATATTCATATTATAAATATCACGGGTGAAAAACAAGAGAATACAGAAGTATTGAAACCGACTGAACACCTTGTTATACAGAAAGTTTGTTACAACACTCATAGTGATGATGATGATGATGATGATGATGATGATGATGATGATGATGATGATGATGATGATGATGATGATGATGATGATGATGATGATGATGATGATGATGATGATGATGATGATGATGATGATGATGATGATGATGGTGGTGGTGGTGGTGGTGGTGGTGGTGGTGGTGGTGGTGGTGGTGGTGGTGAAGATGATGATAATGGTGGTGATGGTGATGATGATAGTGGTGATGATGGTGATGGTGATGATGGTGGTGATGATGGTGGTGATGGTGATGATGATAGTGGTGATGATAATGATGGTGTAGGTGATGATGGTGTAGGTGATGATGGTGTAGGTGATGATGGTGTTGGTGATGATGATGATAATGGTAATTAGGATGATGATGGTATAGAGAAATGTACATGCACTTCCAATTTAATACATGAAGACAATTATAAGGGGCATTTCCATGGAGTTCAGTGAAACATTATGGTAATGATGGTGTAGGTGATGATGGTGTTGGTGATGATGATAATGGTAATTAGGATGATGATGATGATGGTATAGAGAAATGTACATGCACTTCCAATTTAATACATGAAGACAACTATAAGGGGCATTTCCATGAAGTTCAGTGTAACATTAATGATTTGGTCAATAATGATATTTCTCCGCTTGTGGTAGATGATGGGAATTATGATGACAACGCTGATGACAGCGGTGATGAAGATTGTTATGGTTATGAAGATGGGGATGATGTTGCTGCTGCTAATGTGATGACGATGAAGAATGACGATGATGATTAATATAGTGATGATGACGATGATGATGATAATGGAGGTATGGAGAAATATACTTCTGATGACATGAAGGTGATTGATGATTACAAAAAATAAATATGTTGCATGATAATCACGATGCTAATTATCAAAGTGAAGATGTAAATGACTAGTTTTCATGAAATGTTTGTGTGATGAATTAATCAGTAAGCTTATTTGTGTATCATGGACTCGATCACTGATCTATTTTTTATCTTTCTCTCTTTATGGTTCTCTCATATACTTCAGTACTGCATTTACATACATGCGCTACTAATACGACTATGACAACTACAACTACTACCACTTCTACTACTACTACTACTTCTATCAATAATACTACTACTACTACTACCAATACTACTACTACTACCACTTCTACTACTACTACTACTTCTATCAATAATACTACTACTACTTCTATCAATAATACTACTACTACTACTACCACTTCTACTACTACTACTACTACCACTTCTACTACTACTACTACTTCTATCAATAATACTACTACTACTTCTATCAATAATACTACTACTACTACTACCACTTCTACTACTACTACTACTACCACTTCTACTACTACTACTACTACTTTTATCAATAATACTACTACTACTTCTATCAATAATACTACTACTACTACTACCACTTCTACTACTACTACTACTACCACTTCTACTACTACTACTATCACTACTACTACTACTACTACTACCACTATATAGGCTTATTAACATTACAATTCTTTGTTTCCTTCTCTTTCTCCTCTTATTCTCTTTCTCCCTCCCTCTCTCTCTCTACCTCATAGTGTCTGTTGAGAGCCAGAAGAGCAATGTTTTAAAGTAGAGGAATTGTTCCATTCTAGCTCCAAACAGATGATATACAATTTGTACAAAAGCTCTTTCACTCCCTAACTTGAACCCAAGAATGGAAAATGCGTAAATTGGAGGCCAAGCTGTGAAACCTTTCAGATTACTTGAATTTGTTGGATCCCTGTACAGGAATTGTATAGAGTACCGAAGCTGTGACATCATAAAAATCAATTTTTAGAAATTTCTCAATTTTTTCTTGATATTCCGAAAGAACATCAAAAATAATGTCCAAATGTCGAGTACCAATTGAATATGTGTAAGTATTGGCTGAGATATGACCATCTGAATGAATATATGTCCTATGGGAACTCAGTGTTATATGCTCTGGCTCCTAACCATTAGGAGCCAGAAAATTGAGAAATTCTAAAAATAGATTTTTATGACGTCACAGCTTCGGTACTCTAATATTACTGGATACTGCTTTATTCCATAGGTTATCTGAACTTGTCCTACAGCTAACCCAATAGGCCATTTTCTTAATAATGTAATCAAATTCAATGCACAAATCTTTGTTAAGTGATTCGTCATAAATGATTTCATTCACCTGTTACAAATATTTGTCTTTCAATAGTCAGAATGCGAATTGCATACATAACGTGTGGTTGGTGAGGTACAAGCCATAATGTTTGTCCTACCTAGCAACAATTAACGTACCCAGTATGCAATTTGCATTCTATCGAAATACAATTAATTACCGGTATTATTCATATAAACAGCTAATGCTACGTCACAAAGGTTCGTACGAACGATTATTTTGTACGAATCTCCGTTTTTCCATTGTCTTCCCGAATTTCCATTGTCTGAAAATCGTTCGTACGGCATTCGTAATGGCATTTGTGACCGAGGCTTAAATTAAATAATTGGTAACGAAGCACTGAACAAAGATTTGTACATTAAATTGATTACATTACATAATACATATTGAAAATAATTTCTTTTCTTTTGCTCTTAAAATCACATTCCTTGATGTTGAAAACCAATATGAAATGAAGGTTTTAAAAAAAGTGCAACAAACAGTTTTGTAATGGTTTCAGACTAAATAAGATTTATTGCGCATTTCAGTGATCAAACAATGTCTTGCATTGGGAAATTGAAGGAGGAAAAAAACAAACAAGAAAATGTGTATACTTCTGCACAATAGACCAGTTCACAGTTAGCACATGTCCCAAATGACTCTGAATATCCACAGATCTTCAAAACATGAAGAGGTCCCACTTTGTACATTTTGAAATAATCACTCCTACAGCGATGGAGGTGCTACATAAATAGCCTTTGTTTCCCGTTTTCAAAGAATACTTCAACCTGTGTATCATGGGATGCACTGCTGGTGCATAAATGAATAATGATTACATAACTTTCATGAGCACGTATCCAGTGTTTTGTCTTCATGTATTTCACAATTTGGTCTGCAATGACCTTTATCTGCTCATGCTCAGACTGCAACTATGAACTGGCTTATTATGTATTGGATACATGCATGCTTCTAAGTTAATACACAGCACTGTGTAAAGCTTAACATATTTTAAATAAGACATTCTACAAGAAAACAATTACATATCACTTAATATTAACTATTAATAATGTCGTATATCTCTCCCCATTAAAATACTACGTTTGCCTATAGTCCGTGTATTTTTTTCTACGGCAGAATGATGGGGGGAAGAGCTAGAAAAAGTGTCCCTTTCATCATTTTTTATTTGAGGTGTTGTTTGAATGAAGTTTCTTGTTATTCAAACCATCACACCTTAAACAGCCTCCTTCTTACCAAACAAAACGATTGTTGAGCTTGGTAGAAGAATATGATGAGATAAGAGGGGCATGTTTATCCAGTACCGAACAAAATTTTCTACACCATATTTCATAGGCATTATTAGCATCAGTTTCTAAAAGGATGTTTTGCCAACATTCACTGCTCAAATCATTCGAAAAATCACTTACAATTCATTTTCTTCAGATTTCTTGAATAAACAAACTTATGACAAGTTTTTAAAATGACCTTATTTCTCACTCCTCATTGTTGAATGTTTGACGACAATTTAAAACTAGATTTGAATTCCTTAAATTTACTTAAATAGTTTACCGACAAAACAAACCCTCTGCCACCCCATAACATAAATTGTTAAAATGATAGATGTTAAATAGATAAAATGATAGATGTTAAATAGATAAACGTTATATGATAGAAGGATAGTGGTAAAGATTCTGCGCTCTCTTTCCTAATTTGTTTTCTAAATCGACGTAACATATAAAGTTACGAAGGCAAAGCCATAGTCAGGTCAATAGTTTCGTGAGCAAGCATAAGACGGAATTCGTTAATGATTTAATTCTTGGGTATAAAAAATTGTTAACAGCAGGAAACAAGATTTCACAACTTTGCTAAAATTTCAATTAGAGTACAACCGGTATTTGAAATATTTATGAATTTCAGTTTAAGTGACAGTATGATGCAGGTTTAGATGTGCATTTACAGGCATTATGGAATATTCAGAGCAAGAAATTGCTACCTAGAAAATAGTGTAGTTTCTACCAAAAAGTATGACATCCCCCCAGACAATTTGGTCTAGAAGTATGTACACGCATGTCAAATAGATATATTTATCTATTGTTTGTGCGGTGCCATGTAAAGTTAGCCAGTGATTTAACTCAAGCAGGTACAATTCAATTGCGGGTTGATCAAAAAGATGGCTTTTGAATTTGCTTATGCCTACTGTACGAAATTCTATTGTTTAGGGGTCGATGTCACGTTCACAAATGGCAAAGTATTTATTATCGCAGAGATTATCATTCCATCCCATTGTGGATGTGATAGCGCAGTCTTGGTTTGCAGGTATTTGATTTGGATCCTCAGGGGCATCAGGGCACCAGAGGGTGAGGGGTACCGGCTCGCCATTGGAGTCAAGGTACACGCCCTCGTTCTCCCGGTCATTGGTGGAAATCCAGGCCACCGATTGGAGTCTATCGATATCGCCCAGAAATCCCAGCAAGGCGGTGTGTTCAATGTAAGAGCCCATATCGGCCAGATGTCCACCGTCAGATTCGCATTCCTTCTTCATCTCTTCCCATGTGCCCTTTGTGTCCACAAATCGATAGCAAAACCCGTCTTTGTCATCCAAATCGCTCACAGCTGTGTATGACCCTTGGCAACTAAATCCATAAACCTCCTCCATTTCCTCTGCAATCAGAAAAATGAAAGAAGGAGAAAAGCACCCCCAAAAAGGGATTAGGATAAGGAATGAGAAATCACAATTATTTGATTAAGTGGATTGTATACTTATCATTTTATTGCAGGATTATTCAAGAAGAATGCAGCATGAAAACATTAGTGTTATTATGCTGCTTAATCCGAGTGGTCTAACATAAAATGAGGAACACAAGATAGTTTTATTGTTGACCTCTAATTTTTTTAAATTTAAATAGTTGCAATTGGTGGTAAGTCGTATACCACTTGCTAAACCTTCAATTAGTCGGTCTTTAAAGATGAAGTTGAGTTCTGGTCATGCGATTGCATTGTGAAAGAAACGGTGTGGAACCGACCAGAAAAGGTTGATCATCTAGCATATAAGAATTTGTGTGTATTGCAAGGTTCTGGAATCATCAAAATGATAAGAAATTTGGCCAAGTCTTGGTAAATTTACAAACACTGTACACAGAAAGATGTATATGGGACTACACGAACACGTGGCGTAAAAAGCCGGCCCCCCCCCCCGATTTTTACGATGTTACATGCATATTTAGAATATGAAGGCATTTGAAGAGCCATGCTTTTCAGGGAACATGTCTTATCTGATGTTCTTCCACACTTGCATAATAAGAATGAGTAACGCTCACAAATTATTTTTCACCTCTTCCCAGAACTCAACCTTCTCTTTAATGTCATGTGCAACAAAATCCCATTCACACTCTACTCTAGGGATTAAAAACAAAATCATTTCATGTTTGAAGTTTGTGTCACAACCTATATGATATTTTGGTGATCAGGGACCCGTTTCACAAAGCCTTTTTTCAATGACAAATTACAAAAATCAGTGACAAATCTGCTGACAGAAGCAGGGATTTCACTGGCTTATAAGAAAAACTGTTATTTGTCACTGATGACAAGTTTTGTGAAATGGGACCATGTTGTGAGAAATAGAGTCTGTATGAATCATCTAAAATGTAATTCCACATGATGTGTTCTAAAGTACATGTATGTTATTACCGTTAAACATAGGCCTAAATTGAAAGGCCAGCATTTGGTCTAGATCTTACAAATACAATTTTTCTTTTTCAAGGAGGCACAAGGAATGAACAGAAAATCCTGTCATCCTCAAAATTTGAAAAATATGATGGTATACTTTAAGCCCCAGCGATTGAACATTCCTCTAAATTAATATTCACAACATTCCACAACTTATCCAAGCCGATGTATAGCAGTGAGCTACCGCAACACTTTTTGCTACATGTAGTTATTTAAAATTGACCAGGGGGTGTTTCACAAAGATCTTAAGTAAGTCAAACTTAACACTAAGTTGGACTTAAAAATTATGGAGAGCCATTTGTAGCCTTAAAATAAATATATTCAAAAGCAAAAACTCAAGTAAATAGACTTTTCATAAATTCCACATCAATAACATGAAATCTCCTTGATAATAGAAAATATAAATGATTTGAATCAACATTTTATGCCTTTTGAAAAAACTTTTACAAAATATTTTCAATGATGCTAAAGGCTTTCCATAATTTTTAAATCCAACTTAGAGATAAGTTCAACTTAGGATCTTTTTGAAACACCCCCAGGGCTCACTTTAGGACTTTAGAAGGGAACATTGGGGAGGGAGGTACTAAACTATACTTATTCGACATTATATGATGCATTATTAGAAGAAAATTGAGGCACTTATCAGGATCGAGCACTGATCAAATATGTACCCTTATCATCAACTGCAGTAATGATAATAACAGGGAAAGCTGTTACTGTCGAAAGTTGCCCGATTCTTTGAAATTGACCAGGGCTCACTTTAAGACTCTAGAAAAGATCATCGCAATGCATAAAGTCTTTCGTCTACGGCTGATTGTCAACAAAACGAGTCTTTTGTTAATTTTGTTTGTTGCTACGGCAGGCAGCCAGTGAAAACAAATTCGTTCAATAAAATTATGGAAATGCAAGCACTACTTTAAACAAACAGAACTTTGTTATTCCTAGCTCATTTTTCCTGACTGAGGTGTCATATGAAAGGGCAGAAACTCAACTTGCTAGAAATGTGATTTTCTCTTTGAAATTCAGATACCGTCCGCCAAATGACTTTTTGGTTTCCTCTCTTCAAATTCATCTTAATCACTCATGCGTGAAATATGCATCATATGGTTACATCAAATGAAAGAGAAGGATCTAGGCTTTCCAAATATGTGTCATTTATCAATTATAATTGTGATTAAGGTCTGGGACACACTGTATAACATACACATGTCACTTGTGGGATAATAACCCTTGTTCCCAGAACATATTTTGATTACCGGGTATTTTCTTTGTTTAGATCAGGAAGCTGTGTGCCCAGGGGCGGATCCAGCTGGCGGCAAGGGGGAGGGGGCCAAATTCGTCGGGGGGGGGGGGGGGGGGGGAGGCGAGGAGGCCCTCTTGATCTGCCACTGACATGTCCCTTATAACAACACAGAGTCAAATTGCCTTGAAAAATGTTCTCACCACATGTGCCCGGTGTTTTGTCCCATTGCAGTTGTCCTTCGACCTCCACACATACAATCTCCTGATTTCCCGTGATCTCAAACTCTCCGCTACATGACAAGACCGCTTGAAGACCTTCAATATATTTCCCTCCATGTGCTGCCAACTTGTCTGCGTACCAAGCAAGTTTCAGGTCTCCGCTGATTGGGTCAGTACACTGTGGTGCAACATAGGCTATTAGGACAGAAAGAAAAGAACTTTTTTTTTATTATTGAATGATATTGTACTTCAGTTCACTGCAGCTTAGTTATGAAGTGATATACTGCACAACGCCTTGTTGGAGCTCCTCACCAAGGCCGCTTGAATACATGTTCGATGTAATGTAAAGATTCTCAGCACGAAGTGCATGGGCTTCGCCATTTTCTTGATAACGTGATGTACTTTGTGAAGTCGTATATCAAGTACAGTCAAACCTGCTTTAGTGACCACCTGTCTACAAAGACCACCTGTCTACAAAGGCCACTTTTTGTGTTTCCCTTGGGCGGTCGCTATAGACAGGTTTGACTGTATTAATATTTCAAATTTATGGATGCATCCTTCCCATGTGTGTATGGTGATGAAGTATTTAATTTACCTATTATTATCTTTTGTACTTTAATTGTCAGAAAGCACCCCCCTATCTCAGGTGTGTATAAGTCAATACGGACCGGACTTTGTTGCGTGAAAAGTACCCCTTTACCAGAGATTTTGGGAACATGAATGCGGTCCTTCCAACCCCGGGGGGGGGGGGGGGGGGGGGGGGGATCAAAAGGTAGGAATAAATCTCAACTTTCAGCATACCTATACACTTATTCTTTGGGATGAGGTTTCCTTTAAGGTAAATGTTGGGAATAATGTTGGATCAGGGATTAAAGGAATTTCATTGGTTCATTCACTGCAGGTCGAGCAATAGACCTCACCTAAACCCCTGGTTATCAACTATTTAATTCACCTGCTTTACAAAATGATTGGTCAAATGCTGTCACGTGTGATTTATTTACCGGTACTGAGACTATACCCCATGTTTTGTCATAAAAATTGTGCAAAAGTTACTGGTACCAGGCCTACACTTGTGTAGCACTGCGTGTTAACGTATATACAGTGCGAGTCAAAAAAAAGTTTACACCAAGAAATTTGCTAATTATTTAAAAAATTATATATGAACAGTAAATTATTATACATCTTATGAAAGAGTATTCTATCCCAATTCATTTGGTATCATTTTTGTGTGGTATGTGTTCACGCTTGGATAAACAGGAGGCATTGTTTGCTAGAGTGCAAAAATTGACTTGCGCCAAAGTTGCTTATGTGATGTTTGAATAAAACAATTGGGATTTGGGTATTGATTCGGTCTTTGCAGATCCAAATAACATCCCTAACAACATCAATCAAGCCACACATATCAAATATCAACAACATTTGTGCGTGTGTGTGTGTGTGACTTTCCTTCTGCAAAAAGCATATGCAATGCACTTCATTTTGATACAATCAATTCATTCTCTCATCCGCTAATCACAGCATAATGCATACCGTAGGCATCACTTTGGTGCAAGTCGATTTTTGCACTCTTGCAAACAATGCCTCCTGTTCATCCAAGCGTGAACACATACAGGTACCACACAAAAATGATACCAAATGATTTGGGATAAAACACTCTTTCATAAGGTGTATAATAATTTACTGTTCATAGATGATTTTTAAAATAATTAGCAATTTTTTAGTTGTAAACTTTTTTTTGACTCACACGGTAGAGGTAAGTGCGCTTGTCTCTGTATGCACACTTTAAAAGAAAGCCTATTAAAATTTGGATTTATTTGACAGCGAAGCAATCTTTAAATTATTTTGTTTTACATCATATGAAAGGGACCTAGGAGTTTCGTATATAAAACAAATGATGAATGTTTTCATTGCTTCATTAAACAATCTATCTGCTTTTGTTGAAGCTGTATAATATGCATCTACCCTCCCATGCCATAAGTATTGCAACATGATGAAATTCGTTAAATTTGTGGTTAAATTTGTGTAGATGGGAACATTGATAACGCCAAATATCGAGATATTCTGGACGCCCACTTGTTTCCATCCATTGCTAACATCTTTGGCAACGCGCAACACCCGTTCGTCTTCCAGGATGACAACGCACCGGCACACAGGGCAGCCAGGATGGACCAATGGTATGACGAAACTGGCGTCAACAGGGTGCAGTGGCCGGCGCAATCACCAGATGCTAACCCGATAGAGAATCTGTGGGATGACATCAAGAGAGCCAACACCAAAGACCGACCAACCACGAGGGAAGGTTTGGTCCGCTCTATCTTCAGGGCCTGGGGCAGCATCACCCAAGAAAGATTGCAAGGACTCTACGCGACGATGCCAAGAAGGATGCGCGCCATCATTAGAAGGCGAGGATATCCAACAAAATACTAGAGACTTGTGAATCTTACATGAAAAATGACTATTGATATATCAATAAAATGTGCCTGATAGTATGATAAAAAATGATGCACTACATATTCATTAAAACAGCACTCATTTTCAATTATTTGTCTCCTGTGTAATGTGTGTGTCTATGTTGCAATACTTTTGGCACGGGAGGGTACTCGAATGCGGACAGATCGTATAATGAACTCATCCACATGCATCACTTATATACTATGTATACTATTGCAAAATTCATCTCAGAAGTAATGATGTACATGATAATGATAACAACAATACAACTATTCATTTCAATACAATTAATTTTGACGTCTTTACAGAGAATTGATTATATAATGTGTTACATTTAGTATATTTCATATCATGTTCTAATTTTGACAATTATGTGAATTCTTTTTTTGTGAAATGTGAAACCTGAAACTTTACATCCATTTAAATTTTGGGGGGATTCTTCATTTTTTCAGCTCCACGCTTGGCTCTCAATTTTTTCGATAGTATTAATTCACAAAAAGTCTAGATAAACTTGCCCATAAAGTTGGAATATAGTTTTCTTACCTCTTTTTATGAAATGATTGTGATAATCATGATTTATTCATGATAGATCAAGTTTATATCTTCTTTAACATATTTCTAGCTGAATACAAATTATTTTTCTTAGGTGATTTGTACCCCTTAAAAAAAATGCCCCCTTTTGTTCCAAATCGGCCCATATACGCAACTATGTTAGAACATCCCCCCAAATTACCCTTTTAACGTGAAATTTCTATGATGCGTACACTAAGTCAATATTAATTAAGAGGTGCCGCCACTGGGGCGTAGGCCTATTTCTGTAATATCTTCATCAAATTCCATTGAACTACAGTTAGCTCAAAGGGTTTAGACTGTGGGAAGACTTCTGTTTGTTTAAATTTAGGTCAATTTTTTTATAGAAATGCAAACATATATAGAACTTCATCTTCATAATGCCATACTTACGGACGACAGTTAGCTTGTATTCATCATCAGATCTTCCCCCACACTTGTCTTCACAGTAGAGTCCTATGTCACATTCACCGATACCGAAATGTGTATTAAGGAGGTATGGGCTGGTAGCAGGGTAGGCACCATCAATGTTATTATCCGTGCATTCTGCATTCGGGATGGCATCATCTGCAGCGGGATCGTTGAAGAAATAAGGCTTGCGTGGTAAGGTAAATCTGCGTTGATCTGGCAGTTTCTGGATGACAGGTGCTTCATTATCTGTGAATACAAAATTGCAGAGAATTAATTAAAGCACCATAATTGTGAGTCCAATATATCTTTACAACTCCTGAGGATTTTCCTGCACATCAGCTACATGTAATGAGCCACTTTTGTAATGGAACCAAATTTAATGCTCTGTGAAGTGCCTTGATACAAATAATTTCACTCGCATGTTAAGAATAATTATATCTCAATAAAGTCACAATGCGAATTGCATACATTTGTAGTTGTTGCTAGCTGGGACAAACATTATGGCTTATTATTTCTTTATAGCTCCAGCAAACACACAATTGAATCTAGGTCTACGTCAGCCTAATAAATGCAGATGGTTCACCGAGCTAAGTAAAAGTATATATTGGGCGAGGGAGCAATAAATTTTCGACTTTCGAATCATGAAACTGTACTTTTTAAGCATTCAGTTCAGAGCCTAGTTTGTCATAGCCTTTACTTTGATTTTACTGTACATTTTCAGTTCAAATTCAAAGTTTCAACCACTAGACCATTGAATCGAGGATAAAATGGGCCCCAAATCACTCACATCAACAATAATTATACCAACAACAAAAATAATAACAAAAAAATATAGTTGTACTAGTACCAGTAGTAATAGTAATAGAGGTAGTATTATTAGTAGTATTTGTAGTAGCAGCAGCAGTAGTAGTAGTAGTAGTAGTAGTAGAAGTAGTAGTAGTAGTAGTAGTAGTAGTAGTAGTAGTAGTAGAAGTAGTAGTAGTAGTAGTCGTAGTAGTAGTTGTAGTAGCAGTAGTAGTAGTAGAAGAAAAGGTAGTATGATCGGGGTTGTGGGCCCAGACACTTAAAGTGCCCATTCAAAGAAAATCACAAATATGGCAAATAACGTATCACCAGAAACTGGTATGCTAACAGATAGCCATCATACAAGTTTTAGGTCAACTACATATCGGGTGATTTATAAAAATACAATTAAAACCACCTCCATAGCATCTGGGATATACGAAAGATTCGCCAGAAAAATAACGACGTTTTAATGACTTCACATTATGAACCAATCCTGCCCAAGCAGACAACATCCAATAAAGAATTAACATAATTGCAACGCTATTATTTCTCAAACTATAATGAGTTTAGTGTATATAAATGTGATGGCCTTTTACACCATTCAAAAAGGATATGAAACCGATTCTGATAACTAAGTAAATGCCTTTGTATGTAAATACACAGGATAGGGGTTAATGAACAATCAAAGAAACCACACTTTCAAATTGAAAAACCCCCAGAATGATAGCATGGATGGCATTTGTTCCCTCTTGGAAGCCGAACATACCGCGATGTATGCAGCTGAAAATACAATGGCGTCATATTTTGTTTACAAGTGACGGATTCCTTTATTTATTTTTTATCGCTGCATTTTTCATCAAAATAATACCATGTGTGGGGTTTAGAGTGAGGCAATAGATTAAACATTTAGCCTGGCGGAAGTGATATAAGAGAAATAACTGAAGAGAAGATGACAAAACAGGCACTGAAAATGTGTGAGATGTCATGGGACATCGTCTGCTTGTGCAAATCATGTTCAACATGTGAGGTCGCACATCTCAGCAGCGTTCAGAGAGCTCTTCAGGTGCTCTTATAGGCTAGCTTAAAGGTAGTGTATCCCTTTTGCAGCCAACATCAAATTTTGTAGAACTTTGCAGGAATTATGAATATGTCACGTATGTCCTATCTGTGAAATGTTAACGTTAGCAGTGTCCTATTGTAGTATTCAAATTAAGCAAGGAAACCCGTTTACCTTCTAGACTTCACTGTCAGACACTAGTGAGTGACTGACTGACTCCTTTTTTTTTATTAATAACATACATAAAAGGAGCTGTAAAGGATACATGAGCATTTGTCCACGTCAATAACCCACTTCTTGTAATGGCAAAAATTAAGCTGATTGAATCTGTGTGCAGAACAAAACGCCCAACCATTCGGTACAAGGGTCTGACAATCAGACTATTTAATTAAACGAGCGCGCTCGCTAAATTCGATACAACTAACGGTCGTTATTTTCCCACAAAAAGACAATTTCAAGCCCTTCTAGTTTGAGGGAAGTTCTAAATTAGTATTATCTTTCAAATGCCATTGGAATTTGGACTTTTCATTTTTTTGGCCTACAAATTTGTCCACCAAAATTTGACATGGGCATCGGTATCGACTTGAAAATGTGTGTTATTGTCAATTGCTCGTTGTAAATTTAACTTCAAAAAATGTAAAACCACGATAGGTAGAAGAAATTTGCCATACATGTAACGTTGAATTTAATGACTTCATAGATTAGCTCCAGAAAAAAAGTGCATACCGGTAGCTTTAAAGTGGAATCCAATTCTTCACACCTGCAATCAATTCAACAACGAGAGGGCATGCATTCAAACTGACCAAACCCAGGTGCAACACCAAACTCAGGCAAGACTCATTTAGCCACAGGGTCCTCAACAACTGGAACTCCCTCCCTGAGTCGGTAGTATCTGCACTCGGTAAACAGCTTTGAAACCAGACTTGACAAACACTGGAAGAAGGAGCAATATAATTCACCCTTCTCCCAGTAGACGAATCCTGATATGACCCAGCAAGCAAGATACAGATGTAAAATGACTATGGTGCAAGACCCGGAAGCTGGGACATCCCCCCCCCCCCCTTGAAGTTAGACCTGGAAGCTTGGCAGCTGGAGACGGCTTTCTTCCAGAAGCTTCGGTATTCAAGGTATTCAAGTTTTAAAACATTCATATAACTCTCTTATTATTGGTCTGATTTATTTTAAACTTTCGTCATGCTGCTTCTCTGAAGTTTCTGGGGCCCGTTTCATAAAACTTTTTATCTATAACAAATGCTAAATTTCTATGACAAATTTGCTCTCGGCCAATCACATGACATGATTTCAGTAGCTTATAACAGTAGCTTATAACAGTAGCTTGTAACTCGTTATTGATATCAAGTTTGATGAAGCAGGGCCCTGATTTCATTCAAATGAACTTATTACAAGGGTTGGATTGCCCTTTAACTTTGTTAGATCCTCCCATCACATAGATCTACTCACCGGAAACTTGAACAGATATGTCAAGTTCGCAGGGATGCCCAGCGGAATCTTCGGCAACACAATGGATAGTGGCGTTGACAACGCAAGCACCATCAAGTTCAACAGTGGCTGGAAGTTCCACGTCCTGGATAGAGCAGGTTGGGGTAGGTTTGTCCCGTGAGTTGTCTGTGACTGTTGGCAAGACAAAGTTGCCACCAACTTTTACAGTAGCAAAGCTTTCTCCGCTATCAGTTTCAAGCAAAAGGGCGTCTGCGGGCTGGAATTCACATTTTTCACAGTCTGTCAAAAAACAAAACAATAACAAAAATAACACACATGTTAATCTTCTAATGAGAAGCCACATTTAACAATTTAAAAAAAACTCAAGCATCAAAATAAATAAATTATGATAATATTAAATCATAATAGACCAGTTATCATACCGGTAGTTATCTTTGGTACAAATGACCCCCAAATATCCACAGATCTTAGACACTTGGAGACGTCACACTTCGTGCATTTCAGATTAATCACTGCAAAAGTGATGGAGGTGCTTCATGAATACCTTTTCCTTGCTCTCTATAGAGAAGAATACATGTACTTCCACTTCCAGAGAATGTAACATTGGTGAATAAATGAATAATGATTACGGTATGTAACTTTCATGAGCATGATTCAGTTTTCGACTCAATGGGTTACCCAATTTTGGTACAAATGAACTTTATCTGCCAGCCCATCCTCCTCAGCCTGTATCTGCCAACTGGCTTATTCACGCCCATGAGCAAGTATGTAAGATGCATATCAGAGTATGTTTATCCCAGCTAAACAAGCTTGGGATTGTCCAAAGCCCGCGGGATAGAGCTAGGCAAAATGTTCCGACAACTTCTAAAGTGAAATATTCCTGGACATTGTACCAGTTCAATATGTCTCCCGGGGGATGTTTCACAAAGATCCTAAGTCGAACTTAACTCTAAGTTGGACTTAAATATTATGGAGAGCCATTTGTAGCCTTTAAAATAAAAAATTAAACTATTTTAGACTTTTCATAAATTACACATTAAAAATATGAAATCTCCTTGATAATAGAAAATATGAATAATTTGAAATTTACATTTTATGCCTTTTAAAATAACTTCTACAAAATATTTTCAAAGATGCTAACGGCTTTCCATAATTTTTAAGTCCAACTTGGAGATAAGTTCAACTTAGGATCTTTGTGAACCCTTTGTGAAATACACGGGGGCTCGGGGCGAATTAGCCCCCGAAATGCCCAAAAGAGCCCCCGAAAGTCATAAAAGAGCCCCCAAATTTTGCAAAACAAATTAAAGAGTGTTATTTTCATGCAAGCAAGCTTGAAAAGTAGCCCCCCAAATTTTTAAAGTAATTTTTTCCCTGCATGTACAAAAAAAGCATATTTTTGTCATCTACCGGACGGGAAGAAACGCGTGTATCACATTTTAGGGTAATAAAAACAAGAAAAATCTGAAAAAAGGGTATCAAATTCACTGGTGATAACAAGATACGTGGAAAGGTAGGAAATCTGACATCCCTATTTTTTTTTTCTGCTATTGAAATACCTTATCGGGGTCAAAGTTGAGTTAAGCATGAACATATTTGCTGAATTGCTGATCTATCTTGAGAAGGGAAGGTTGGGGGAAAGACTTGGCATTTTAAAGAAAACACAGATGATAAAAATGTTTTGCTGGGCAACAGCCCTACAACCCCTCCCCCCTACTTCGCAAATCGCTGATCCCTCTTTAGGCTTGTAGCGCTTACTCAATGCTACTCATGGTAGTTTCCCCCAGCTAACGTGAGTTTCAATTCAATCCAATTTAATACATCTAGTTGCTTCTATATTTATTCTTCGTATTAATTAATAAATTCTCATAAAGGATGGACAAAATATTTTGCAATAAGCATGAAGGCATAACAGATGATAACAATATTTTGCACAGAGACAGCCCCGCCCCCCCCCCCCAAAAAAAAAGACAACCATGAGGAATATTGGCCTAGGGTCTACACGTACTTACCTTTAATTTGGACAGTGTATGTTTTTTCGCACGAGTTTCCAGCTTCATCTACACAAGTTGCTATGATGTCACAGCCCCCAATACCAAATGCACCCTCGGTATAAGGTGTCAGGGATATTTCTGAAATTTCTCCATCAACTTTGTCGAAACAGGTTGGTCGAGGTATACGCCTATCCTGTAAATCGAATAACCTGTAATATAGCCCAGGATCGGTGCAGAATTCCAATTCCTCTTTAGTTGGAAGCGTCAGTTCTGGCTTCTCATCGTCTGGAATACAATGACAGTAAAAAAAAAATTAGAATCCCTATACCGTACATATGGCAATTTATATCATAATCGAGGCTTTAGAACAGAAATCTCTTTACTCGTCTTGCTCGACTGAAGCTCGACAGTGGATCATTTCTAAAGTCACATTTTCTGATAAGCAGAAAAACCCTCTAGCAGGGCGAGAGGATGAATGAAGTCTCCTGCTGGTCATCTAGGGTAAAATAGCTGCAGCCATGGGTTGTAGATTTCGGGATACCGCAAGGGTCCGTGCTGCATGGAACAATTCTCATTTGTTCACACATCACCCCCATCTCTATATCATCCATAAAGAGTGGCGTACTATGTGCGGAGAGCACGGGGGATGTTTCAAAATCTAGAAACGGGATAGTTTCAGGCAGAGAGGTCCATGAATATCCTCATACTAGCGTATATTGATGACTACAACATTTTTTCAATTCGTTTTTGCTTGCTCGCTTCTGCTTGCTCGCAATAGTTAGGATCTGGATAGCATGATGTCCAGACAAGAGGCCCTCACCGCCTTCCGATGGAAAACAAATCCTCTTTGATGAATTTGGAATGAGGTGATGCAAACATTTTAAATCCTGAAAGGGTGCCATGACTTAAAAAAGGTTGAAAAATTGCTGACCTAGTAGACTAAAAACTGGTCCCCCCCCAAAAAAAAAAATGACTGAGGCTACATTACGCCATTGTCCATAAATATGGTTTAGAAGCTATGCTGATGTCATTCAGTAGAATACATCTGTTGACCCATGCTCTCCGGAAAATTTTCATGAAAGTACTCTACAAATCTCACTATGCATTGCTGAATTAGACACTTGGATGTCTTTGAATTAAAATTGAACGGTACTAACTCTGGATTCATGGCTCTTTGTTCCTCTGCTTGCTATCTTGAACATATTTCCTGTCTGCAACTTGATGTAAATGATCTTATTCCTATTTCCTCTAATAGTAACAAATCTTGGGGTTTGCAGTAATAAAATGTTCACATTGTCTTCTAATATAAACAATCTGTATATAGCATGATTGTACTCATTATCTCTGGGTTATATGGCGGATTCCTAGATTCATTGATGCTAAGACTATAGTCATGACCATGCTAATTCAATAAACATTAGATTATTACAATTGTCTTTATGTTTTGTCTGCAAAATATGGAAGGGATGAAAGAAGAAGAAACTGTCCAGGATCGAGCCACTAGATTAATCTTTGGCTTTCAAACTCAGACTGCACTTGATTACAGAACTCCACTGGTTACCTCAACAACTGAACAACGCATTCTTTTGATGTCTTCAAAATTCTAAATCATTGGACACCTGAATATCTTAATAACACCCTCCAAATATATACCGGTAGACCAGCTTGCATCATTCGTGCAACAACTGACGCACTAATCCTAAATCCTAAATCCAGACTCTCACCTACAGCAGGGATGCCAACCTTTCAGAGCACAAATCAGTAATCATAAGGCTAAAAATCCGTAATTTGGAGACAAAATCCGTAATTTTCTGCGCGACGCAAATTTTTCTGCACGCTGGCAAGCGCAGATCCCGCAGGCAAGCGCGATAGCACAACAAGTTAAATAAAAGTAACATACCTGTTCATTAGTTGGTGTTACACGATGCATTTCCATTTCTTACTGTATTCTTCTTTAAAAGTCTGTAACTTCTTGCCACGCTTCTTAGTTGTGGAAGACATGATGATTGATATCTAAATCCAACCAACATGAGTTCAGATTGTCGACGAAAATCGACGAACGCTTTGACAGCCTGTGAGAAATCCGACAGTGTACACGGCGCTAGCGTAGCGAGGCCTGGCGCTGGCCGCGCGGTAGCGGCGCGGCCAAGAGAGGTATTTCACCCGGCCCCCGCTCGCGAAGCACATGTATGCACCTGCACTGTGAAAGGGGTGTGCTAGATAACAAATTGTCCAATCGGAAGCCCTATGGGATTTCTATGCATGGATTCAAGGATGGCTGCGCTGCAATAGTCAAAAGTACGTGCTAAACCTTAAAGTGCTAATTTTGAAAATCGGCAAAATTGGCAAAATCCGGGATTTATGGTATGAAAATCGTACCGCCCGTAATTGGCCGATTTCCCGTAGAAATTACGGGAAATCCGTACTAGTTGGCATCTCTGCTACAGGAATTTTTTTTTACAGTGGCTGATTCAAAAGCATGGAAGTTTTTGGAACAATATCCCACTTGTCATCATAGAAACAACTTGTCATGCCACTGCCAAAAAAATTCATGAAACAAATACTTCCTCCGCAGTTGAGTAATAAAATGTCATGTACCCATTTTATGAGTCAATGTACGTTTTGTTTCTCTTTGAATATACTATGTCCCTTTTGCAGCCAACATAAATTCTGTAGAACTTTGCAGGAATTCTGAATATGTCATGTATGTCCTATCTGTGAAATTTAAACGTTATCAGTGTCTTAATATTCAAATTATGCAAGGAAACCCGTTTACTTGCTAGACTTCACTGTCAGACACAAAGAAACTGCTCAATATGTACTCTACCATCTTTTCTACATCTTATTTGCATTGCCAGTGAAAATTGCGGCAATGAACTCAAGATTACCTATGCGCAAGCACGGGTAAGCGCACAAAATGTTCGATCTAATATTGCACACGGTACTTATCAACATTATGAGAGAAGATCTTAGGCAATGTTCAACAGTCAACGTTGGTAATTAAACGCTAATGCAAATGGTGTAGACGCTTCAAAGGAGCTGCCCTAAGAATATTCCATTTCTTTTCCATATCTGACTTCGTAGTCTTACCCGTAACTGTAACCGTTGCGGTACAGCTTCCCTCATTTCCAGCAGCATCTGCTACGGTGACAACCACCTCTGTTGATCCAACTATGTAAGACGTCTGATCTGGTTCGAAAGTTGTACTCACAACTGCTACATTGTCCGAGGCCCCTTCCACAAGTTGGGCCTGATCAACAGTAGACCCTGCACTAGTAGATATTTCAGTATTGGCCACGCAGCTAACTTCCGGATCTGTATCATCTGTTTAATAGAATAAAACAATACGAGAAATGAATAGAGGCACGCATTGTTTCTAGGTTGTACTTCACTTGCTCCTACGCCAATTGTTCTGCGTCAATTTCCTACACACTCACCAAATTCTTAATCACAACGCTGAATCCAACAAACACCAGGCCTAACCTGCAACTCTCATCCTAACCTCACCTAATGAAACCTAACTGCAACCGTAACCCAAACCCCTAATCCAATACCCTTGCCGAATTAAAACCCAGAGCAAATGTCAGGGCACTTTAAAGATCTCTTCTTAGCACACCTCTTGTACACGCTGTGGCATGCAGTTACAAATCAACTCTGTAGCATAATTCAAAAGAAAATGCAAGGCCCTGAGATATGTACATGTATCAAGGGAAACTTCACTTTCGCAGTCCGACAGATTTTCCTGTTTTCAGAAGAATCCTTAATTTGCAACTTAAAAAATGGCATAGCGGCTCGAATTGGATGTTCGCCAAGGAATGAAGGCAAATGCTATTAAACGTGTGCCTTGTTAAAGGACGATGAAGAAAATAATGCGTTTCTCCCCTAGGCGGATTCCCCTATGAGGACAAGTATGGATCGAGGCCTATACATATTCAAAAGAGAAATCACTACTGAAGCATACGCTTTGGAATGTGATTTTTAAAATCAATGTAATCAATCGATCGAGTGAAATGTCAACATTTACTGTATCTGCTTCAAAATGTTGGAATGATTTACCACTTAGAATCAGGCAGTCTCCATCAGTTCTTACCTTCAGAAAGGCCTTAAAAACACATCTTTTTTGCAATTTGTAGTTGTAAGACTGTTTTTTCTGATTATATGTATTTATGTAATTTTTTATTTTCATTCACTGTAAGCGCTTTGGGCCTTATGGGAAAAGCGCGGTATAAGTAATAATAATAATAATAGTATGTTCCCCATGAGGACATCAATTTGAATTGTCTGTGTGCATGGAGGGGAGTACTCTCAACCTCTCTATCTGTGTCACTCTTTCTCTATTTCTCTCTCGCTGCTATAATTACTATATTTTAAATATTTTGACCCCAATTACACCATAAGATGCTCTCTCTCTCTCTCTCTCTCCAACAGGCACGACCCAGGATTGTCATAAATCGGAGGGGGCTGGAATTTTCCAATATCAACTGTTTTCTCCAGAATAGTTCCACAACCACGCAAGCCCTCTTTAGCTCTCTCTTGTTGGTGGGGCCAGGGTGCGGAAATTAGAGGAGGTTCTTGGGAATTGCAATTTGTGAATGCTGCCAGCCTCTCCAGGCTGTAGAAGGGAAGACTTTACGAGCAAAACAATGTTTCCTTTGTAGTATATTTTTGTTACAGGCGCTGCAATTCTCGTAATATTTGAGTGGTAAATAACTATGACTTTCGAACATCTGACTTATACTTCCGCATTAGGTTACTATAAGAGCGATTTTACAGACACACGGGATGCGATAGGCATTTGATAACCACTTTCGAACATTTCACTACTGCTCTGCACTATACATGTAGCAGAATTTATTTTACCGCGTTCACCGTCGATGAACGCTTATATTCTCGCACGCTTCAAAGAAACTGCTCAATATGTGCTCTACCATCTTTTCTACATCTTATTTGCATTGCCAGTGAAAATTGCGGCAATTAACTCAAGATTACCTATGCGCAAGCACGGGTAAGCGCACAAAATGTTCGATCTAATATTGCACACGGTACTAATCAACATTATGAGAGAAGGTCTTAGGCAATGTTCAACAGTCAACGTTGGTAATTAAACGCTAATGCAAATGGTGTAGACGCTTCAAAGGAGCTGCCCTAAGAACATTCCATTTCTTTTCCATATCTGACTTCGTAGTCTTACCCGTAACTGTAACCGTTGCAGTACAGCTTCCCTCATTTCCAGCAGCATCTGCTACGGTGACAACCACCTCTGTTGATCCAACTATGTAAGACGTCTGATCTGGTTCGAAAGTTGTACTCACAACTGCTACATTGTCCGAGGCCCCTTCCACAAGTTGGGCCTGATCAACAGTAGACCCTGCACTACTAGATATTTCAGTATTGGCCACGCAGCTAACTTCCGGATCTGTATCATCTGTTTAATAGAATAAAAACAATACGAGAAATGAATAGAGGCACGCATTGTTTCTAGGTTGTACTTCACTTGCTCCTACGCCAATTGCTCTGCGTCAATTACACTCACCAAATTCTTAATCACAACGCTGAATCCAACAAACACCAGGCCTAACCTGCAACTCTCATCCTAACCTCACCTAATGAAACCTAACTGCAACCGTAACCCAAAACCCTAATCCAATACCCTTGCCGAATTAAAACCCGGAGCAAATGTCAGGGCACTTTAAAGAGCTCTTCTTAGCACACCTCTTGTACACGCTGTGGCATGCAGTTACAAATCAACTCTGTAGCATAATTCAAAAGAAAATGCAAGGCCCTGAAGTATGTACATGTATCAAGGGAAACTTCACTTTCGCAGTCCGACAGATTTTCCTGTTTTCAGAAGAATCCTTAATTTGCAACTTCAAAAATGGCATAGCGGCTCGAATTGGATGTTCGCCAAGGAATGAAGGCAAATGCTATTAAACGTGTGCCTTGTTAAAGGACGATGAAGAAAATAATGCGTTTCTCCCCTAGGCGGATTCCCCTATGAGGACAAGTATGGATCGAGGCCTATACATATTCAAAAGAGAAATCACTACTGAAGCATACGCTTTGGAATGTGATTTTTAAAATCAATGTAATCAATCGATCGAGTGAAATGTCATTAGTATGTTCCCCATGAGGACATCAATTTGAATTGTCTGTGTGCATGGAGGGGAGTACTCTCAACCTCTCTATCTGTGTCACTCTTTCTCAATTTCTCTCTCGCTGCTAAAATTACTATATTTTAAATATTTTGACCCCAATTACACCATAAGATGCTCTCTCTCTCTCTCTCTCTCCGACAGGCACGACCCAGGATTGTCATAAATCGGAGGGGGCTGGAATTTTCCAATATCAACTGTTTTCTCCAGAATAGTTCCACAACCACGCAAGCCCTCTTTAGCTCTCTCTTGTTGGTGGGGCCAGGGTGGGGAAATTAGAGGAGGTTCTTGGGAATTGCAATTTGTGAATGCTGCCAGCCTCTCCAGGATGTAGAAGGGAAGACTTTACGAGCAATACAATGTTTCCTTTGTAGTATATTTTTGTTACAGGCGCTGCAATTCTCGTAATATTTGAGTGGTAAATAACTATGACTTTCGAACATCTGACTTACACTTCCGCATTAGGTTACTATAAGAGCAATTTTACAGACACACATGATGCGATAGGCATTTGATAACCACTTTCGAACATTTCACTACTGCTCTGCACTATACATGTAGCAGAATTTATTTTACCGCGTTCACCGTCGATGAACGCTTATATTCTCGGACGCTTCAAAGAAACTGCTCAATATGTGCTCTACCATCTTTTCTACATCTTATTTGCATTGCCAGTGAAAATTGCGGCAATTAACTCAAGATTACCTATGCGCAAGCACGGGTAAGCGCACAAAATGTTAGATCTAATATTGCACACGGTACTAATCAACATTATGAGAGAAGGTCTTAGGCAATGTTCAACAGTCAACGTTGGTAATTAAACGCTAATGCAAATGGTGTAGACGCTTCAAAGGAGCTGCCCTAAGAACATTCCATTTCTTTTCCATATCTGACTTCGTAGTCTTACCCGTAACTGTAACCGTTGCAGTACAGCTTCCCTCATTTCCAGCAGCATCTGCTACGGTGACAACCACCTCTGTTGATCCAACTATGTAAGACGTCTGATCTGGTTCGAAAGTTGTACTCACAACTGCTACATTGTCCGAGGCCCCTTCCACAAGTTGGGCCTGATCAACAGTAGACCCTGCACTACTAGATATTTCAGTATTGGCCACGCAGCTAACTTCCGGATCTGTATCATCTGTTTAATAGAATAAAAACAATACGAGAAATGAATAGAGGCACGCATTGTTTCTAGGTTGTACTTCACTTGCTCCTACGCCAATTGCTCTGCGTCAATTACACTCACCAAATTCTTAATCACAACGCTGAATCCAACAAACACCAGGCCTAACCTGCAACTCTCATCCTAACCTCACCTAATGAAACCTAACTGCAACCGTAACCCAAAACCCTAATCCAATACCCTTGCCGAATTAAAACCCGGAGCAAATGTCAGGGCACTTTAAAGAGCTCTTCTTAGCACACCTCTTGTACACGCTGTGGCATGCAGTTACAAATCAACTCTGTAGCATAATTCAAAAGAAAATGCAAGGCCCTGAAGTATGTACATGTATCAAGGGAAACTTCACTTTCGCAGTCCGACAGATTTTCCTGTTTTCAGAAGAATCCTTAATTTGCAACTTCAAAAATGGCATAGCGGCTCGAATTGGATGTTCGCCAAGGAATGAAGGCAAATGCTATTAAACGTGTGCCTTGTTAAAGGACGATGAAGAAAATAATGCGTTTCTCCCCTAGGCGGATTCCCCTATGAGGACAAGTATGGATCGAGGCCTATACATATTCAAAAGAGAAATCACTACTGAAGCATACGCTTTGGAATGTGATTTTTAAAATCAATGTAATCAATCGATCGAGTGAAATGTCATTAGTATGTTCCCCATGAGGACATCAATTTGAATTGTCTGTGTGCATGGAGGGGAGTACTCTCAACCTCTCTATCTGTGTCACTCTTTCTCAATTTCTCTCTCGCTGCTAAAATTACTATATTTTAAATATTTTGACCCCAATTACACCATAAGATGCTCTCTCTCTCTCTCTCTCTCCGACAGGCACGACCCAGGATTGTCATAAATCGGAGGGGGCTGGAATTTTCCAATATCAACTGTTTTCTCCAGAATAGTTCCACAACCACGCAAGCCCTCTTTAGCTCTCTCTTGTTGGTGGGGCCAGGGTGGGGAAATTAGAGGAGGTTCTTGGGAATTGCAATTTGTGAATGCTGCCAGCCTCTCCAGGATGTAGAAGGGAAGACTTTACGAGCAATACAATGTTTCCTTTGTAGTATATTTTTGTTACAGGCGCTGCAATTCTCGTAATATTTGAGTGGTAAATAACTATGACTTTCGAACATCTGACTTACACTTCCGCATTAGGTTACTATAAGAGCAATTTTACAGACACACATGATGCGATAGGCATTTGATAACCACTTTCGAACATTTCACTACTGCTCTGCACTATACATGTAGCAGAATTTATTTTACCGCGTTCACCGTCGATGAACGCTTATATTCTCGGACGCTTCAAAGAAACTGCTCAATATGTGCTCTACCATCTTTTCTACATCTTATTTGCATTGCCAGTGAAAATTGCGGCAATTAACTCAAGATTACCTATGCGCAAGCACGGGTAAGCGCACAAAATGTTAGATCTAATATTGCACACGGTACTAATCAACATTATGAGAGAAGGTCTTAGGCAATGTTCAACAGTCAACGTTGGTAATTAAACGCTAATGCAAATGGTGTAGACGCTTCAAAGGAGCTGCCCTAAGAACATTCCATTTCTTTTCCATATCTGACTTCGTAGTCTTACCCGTAACTGTAACCGTTGCGGTACAGCTTCCCTCATTTCCAGCAGCATCTGCTACGGTGACAACCACCTCTGTTGATCCAACTGGGTAAGACGTCTGCGCTGGTTCGAAAGTTGTACTCACAACTGCTACATTGTCCGAGGCCCCTTCCACAAGTTGGGCCTGATCAACAGTAGACCCTGCACTACTAGATACTTCAGTATTGGCCACGCAGCTAACTTCCGGATCTGTATCATCTGTTTAATAGAATAAAAACAATACGAGAAATGAATAGAGGCACGCATTGTTTCTAGGTTGTACTTCACTTGCTCCTACGCCAATTGCTCTGCGTCAATTACACTCACCAAATTCTTAATCACAACGCTGAATCCAACAAACACCAGGCCTAACCTGCAACTCTCATCCTAACCTCACCTAATGAAACCTAACTGCAACCGTAACCCAAAACCCTAATCCAATACCCTTGCCGAATTAAAACCCGGAGCAAATGTCAGGGCACTTTAAAGATCTCTTCTTAGCACACCTCTTGTACACGCTGTGGCATGCAGTTACAAATCAACTCTGTAGCATAATTCAAAAGAAAATGCAAGGCCCTGAGGTATGTACATGTATCAAGGGAAACTTCACTTTCGCAGTCATACAGATTTTCCTGTTTTCAGAAGAATCCTTAATTTGCAACTTCAAAAATGGCATAGCGGCTCGAATTGGATGTTCGCCAAGGAATGAAGGCAAATGCTATTAAACGTGTGCCTTGTTAAAGGACGATGAAGAAAATAATGCGTTTCTCCCCTAGGCGGATTCCCCTATGAGGACAAGTATGGATCGAGACCTATACATATTCAAAAGAGAAATCACTACTGAAGCATACGCTTTGGAATGTGATTTTTAAAATCAATGTAATCAATCGATCGAGTGAAATGTCGTTAGTATATTCCCCATGAGGATATCAATTTGAATTGTCTGTGTGCATGGAGGGGAGTACTCTCAACCTCTCTATCTGTGCCACTCTTTCTCTATTTCTCTCTTGCTGCTATAATTACTATATTTTAAATATTTTGACCCCAATTACACCATAAGATGCTCTCTCTCTCTCCCCGACAGGCACGACCCAGGATTGTCATAAATCGGAGGGGGCTGGAATTTTCCAATATCAACTGCTTTCTCCAGAATAGTTCCACAACCGCGCAAGCCCTCTTTAGCTCTTTCTTGATGGTGGGGCCAGGGTGGGGGAATTAGAGGAGGTTCTTGGGAATTGCAATTTGTAAATGCTGCCAGCCTCTCCAGGCTGTAGAAGGGAAGACTTTAAGAGCAAAATAATGTTTCCTTTGTAGTATATTTTTGTTACAGGCGCTGCAATTCTCGTAATATTTGAGTGGTAAATAACTATGACTTTCGAACATCTGACTTATACTTCCGCATTAGGTTACTATAAGAGCAATTTTACAGACACACATGATGCGATAGGCATTTGATAACCACTTTCAAACATTTCACTACTGCTCTGCACTATACATGTAGCAGAATTTATTTTACCGTGTTCACCGTCGATGAACGCTTATATTCTCGCACGCTACAAAGAAACTGCTCAATATGTGCTCTACCATCTTTTCTACATCTTATTTGCATTGCCAGTGAAAATTGCGGCAATTAACTCAAGATTACCTATGCGCAAGCACGGGTAAGCGCACAAAATGTTAGATCTAATATTGCACACGGTACTAATCAACATTATGAGAGAAGGTCTTAGGCAATGTTCAACAGTCAACGTTGGTAATTAAACGCTAATGCAAATGGTGTAGACGCTTCAAAGGAGCTGCCCTAAGAACATTCCATTTCTTTTCCATATCTGACTTCGTAGTCTTACCCGTAACTGTAACCGTTGCGGTACAGCTGCCCTCATTTCCAGCAGCATCTGCTACGGTGACAACCACCTCTGTTGATCCAACTGGGTAAGACGTCTGCGCTGGTTCGAAAGTTGTACTCACAACTGCTACATTGTCCGAGGCCCCTTCCACAAGTTGGGCCTGATCAACAGTAGACCCTGCACTAGTAGATAATTCAGTATTGGCCACGCAGCTAACTTCAGGATCTGTATCATCTGTTTAATAGAATAAAACAATACGAGAAATGAATAGAGGCACGCATTGTTTCTAGGTTGTACTTCACTTGCTCCTACGCCAATTGTTCTGCGTCAATTTCCTTCACACTCACCAAATTCTTAATCATAACGCTGAACCCAACAAACACCAGGCCTAACCTGCAACTCTCATCCTAACCTCACCTAATGAAACCTAACTGCAACCGTAACCCTCCCTCCAACCCAATACCCTTGCCGAATTAAAACCCGGAGCAAATGTCAGGGCACTTTAAAGATCTCTTCTTGGCACACCTCTTGCACACGCTGTGGCATGCAGTTACAAATCAACTCTGTAACATAATTCAAAAGAAAATGCAAGGCCCTGAGGTATGTACATGTATCAAGGGAAACTTCACTTTCACAGTCCGACAGATTTTCCTGTTGTCAGAAGAATCCTTAATTTGCAACTTAAAAAATGGCATAGCGGCTTGAATTGGATGCTCGCCACGGAATGAAGGCAAATGCTATTAAACGTATGCCTTGTTAAAGGACGATGAAGAAAATAATGCGTTTCTCCCCTAGGCGGATTCCCCTATGAGGACAAGTATGGATCGAGGCCTATACATATTCAAAAGAGAAATCACTACAGACACTACTGAAGCATACGCTTTGGAATGTGATTTTGAAAATCAATGTAATCAATCGATCGAGTGAAATGTCGTTAGTATATTCCCCATGAGGATATCAATTTGAATTGTCTGTGTGCATGGAGGGGAGTACTCTCAACCTCTCTATCTGTGCCACTCTTTCTCTATTTCTCTCTTGCTGCTATAATTACTATATTTTAAATATTTTGACCCCAATTACACCATAAGATGCTCTCTCTCTCTCCCCGACAGGCACGACCCAGGATTGTCATAAATCGGAGGGGGCTGGAATTTTCCAATATCAACTGCTTTCTCCAGAATAGTTCCACAACCGCGCAAGCCCTCTTTAGCTCTTTCTTGTTGGTGGGGCCAGGGTGGGGGAATTAGAGGAGGTTCTTGGGAATTGCAATTTGTAAATGCTGCCAGCCTCTCCAGGCTGTAGAAGGGAAGACTTTAAGAGCAAAATAATGTTTCCTTTGTAGTATATTTTTGTTACAGGCGCTGCAATTCTCGTAATATTTGAGTGGTAAATAACTATGACTTTCGAACATCTGACTTATACTTCCGCATTAGGTTACTATAAGAGCAATTTTACAGACACACGGGATGCGATAGGCATTTGATAACCACTTTCGAACATTTCACTACTGCTCTGCACTATACATGTAGCAGAATTTATTTTACCGCGTTCACCGTCGATGAACGCTTATATTCTCGCACGCTACAAAGAAACTGCTCAATATGTGCTCTACCATCTTTTCTACATCTTATTTGCATTGCCAGTGAAAATTGCGGCAATTAACTCAAGATTACCTATGCGCAAGCACGGGTAAGCGCACAAAATGTTAGATCTAATATTGCACACGGTACTAATCAACATTATGAGAGAAGGTCTTAGGCAATGTTCAACAGTCAACGTTGGTAATTAAACGCTAATGCAAATGGTGTAGACGCTTCAAAGGAGCTGCCCTAAGAACATTCCATTTCTTTTCCATATCTGACTTCGTAGTCTTACCCGTAACTGTAACCGTTGCGGTACAGCTGCCCTCATTTCCAGCAGCATCTGCTACGGTGACAACCACCTCTGTTGATCCAACTGGGTAAGACGTCTGCGCTGGTTCGAAAGTTGTACTCACAACTGCTACATTGTCCGAGGCCCCTTCCACAAGTTGGGCCTGATCAACAGTAGACCCTGCACTAGTAGATAATTCAGTATTGGCCACGCAGCTAACTTCAGGATCTGTATCATCTGTTTAATAGAATAAAACAATACGAGAAATGAATAGAGGCACGCATTGTTTCTAGGTTGTACTTCACTTGCTCCTACGCCAATTGTTCTGCGTCAATTTCCTTCACACTCACCAAATTCTTAATCATAACGCTGAACCCAACAAACACCAGGCCTAACCTGCAACTCTCATCCTAACCTCACCTAATGAAACCTAACTGCAACCGTAACCCTCCCTCCAACCCAATACCCTTGCCGAATTAAAACCCGGAGCAAATGTCAGGGCACTTTAAAGATCTCTTCTTGGCACACCTCTTGCACACGCTGTGGCATGCAGTTACAAATCAACTCTGTAACATAATTCAAAAGAAAATGCAAGGCCCTGAGGTATGTACATGTATCAAGGGAAACTTCACTTTCACAGTCCGACAGATTTTCCTGTTGTCAGAAGAATCCTTAATTTGCAACTTAAAAAATGGCATAGCGGCTTGAATTGGATGCTCGCCACGGAATGAAGGCAAATGCTATTAAACGTATGCCTTGTTAAAGGACGATGAAGAAAATAATGCGTTTCTCCCCTAGGCGGATTCCCCTATGAGGACAAGTATGGATCGAGGCCTATACATATTCAAAAGAGAAATCACTACAGACACTACTGAAGCATACGCTTTGGAATGTGATTTTGAAAATCAATGTAATCAATCGATCGAGTGAAATGTCGTTAGTATATTCCCCATGAGGATATCAATTTGAATTGTCTGTGTGCATGGAGGGGAGTACTCTCAACCTCTCTATCTGTGCCACTCTTTCTCTATTTCTCTCTTGCTGCTATAATTACTATATTTTAAATATTTTGACCCCAATTACACCATAAGATGCTCTCTCTCTCTCCCCGACAGGCACGACCCAGGATTGTCATAAATCGGAGGGGGCTGGAATTTTCCAATATCAACTGCTTTCTCCAGAATAGTTCCACAACCGCGCAAGCCCTCTTTAGCTCTTTCTTGTTGGTGGGGCCAGGGTGGGGGAATTAGAGGAGGTTCTTGGGAATTGCAATTTGTAAATGCTGCCAGCCTCTCCAGGCTGTAGAAGGGAAGACTTTAAGAGCAAAATAATGTTTCCTTTGTAGTATATTTTTGTTACAGGCGCTGCAATTCTCGTAATATTTGAGTGGTAAATAACTATGACTTTCGAACATCTGACTTATACTTCCGCATTAGGTTACTATAAGAGCAATTTTACAGACACACGGGATGCGATAGGCATTTGATAACCACTTTCGAACATTTCACTACTGCTCTGCACTATACATGTAGCAGAATTTATTTTACCGCGTTCACCGTCGATGAACGCTTATATTCTCGCACGCTACAAAGAAACTGCTCAATATGTGCTCTACCATCTTTTCTACATCTTATTTGCATTGCCAGTGAAAATTGCGGCAATTAACTCAAGATTACCTATGCGCAAGCACGGGTAAGCGCACAAAATGTTAGATCTAATATTGCACACGGTACTAATCAACATTATGAGAGAAGGTCTTAGGCAATGTTCAACAGTCAACGTTGGTAATTAAACGCTAATGCAAATGGTGTAGACGCTTCAAAGGAGCTGCCCTAAGAACATTCCATTTCTTTTCCATATCTGACTTCGTAGTCTTACCCGTAACTGTAACCGTTGCGGTACAGCTGCCCTCATTTCCAGCAGCATCTGCTACGGTGACAACCACCTCTGTTGATCCAACTGGGTAAGACGTCTGCGCTGGTTCGAAAGTTGTACTCACAACTGCTACATTGTCCGAGGCCCCTTCCACAAGTTGGGCCTGATCAACAGTAGACCCTGCACTAGTAGATAATTCAGTATTGGCCACGCAGCTAACTTCAGGATCTGTATCATCTGTTTAATAGAATAAAACAATACGAGAAATGAATAGAGGCACGCATTGTTTCTAGGTTGTACTTCACTTGCTCCTACGCCAATTGTTCTGCGTCAATTTCCTTCACACTCACCAAATTCTTAATCATAACGCTGAACCCAACAAACACCAGGCCTAACCTGCAACTCTCATCCTAACCTCACCTAATGAAACCTAACTGCAACCGTAACCCTCCCTCCAACCCAATACCCTTGCCGAATTAAAACCCGGAGCAAATGTCAGGGCACTTTAAAGATCTCTTCTTGGCACACCTCTTGCACACGCTGTGGCATGCAGTTACAAATCAACTCTGTAACATAATTCAAAAGAAAATGCAAGGCCCTGAGGTATGTACATGTATCAAGGGAAACTTCACTTTCACAGTCCGACAGATTTTCCTGTTGTCAGAAGAATCCTTAATTTGCAACTTAAAAAATGGCATAGCGGCTTGAATTGGATGCTCGCCACGGAATGAAGGCAAATGCTATTAAACGTATGCCTTGTTAAAGGACGATGAAGAAAATAATGCGTTTCTCCCCTAGGCGGATTCCCCTATGAGGACAAGTATGGATCGAGGCCTATACATATTCAAAAGAGAAATCACTACAGACACTACTGAAGCATACGCTTTGGAATGTGATTTTGAAAATCAATGTAATCAATCGATCGAGTGAAATGTCGTTAGTATATTCCCCATGAGGATATCAATTTGAATTGTCTGTGTGCATGGAGGGGAGTACTCTCAACCTCTCTATCTGTGCCACTCTTTCTCTATTTCTCTCTTGCTGCTATAATTACTATATTTTAAATATTTTGACCCCAATTACACCATAAGATGCTCTCTCTCTCTCCCCGACAGGCACGACCCAGGATTGTCATAAATCGGAGGGGGCTGGAATTTTCCAATATCAACTGCTTTCTCCAGAATAGTTCCACAACCGCGCAAGCCCTCTTTAGCTCTTTCTTGTTGGTGGGGCCAGGGTGGGGGAATTAGAGGAGGTTCTTGGGAATTGCAATTTGTAAATGCTGCCAGCCTCTCCAGGCTGTAGAAGGGAAGACTTTAAGAGCAAAATAATGTTTCCTTTGTAGTATATTTTTGTTACAGGCGCTGCAATTCTCGTAATATTTGAGTGGTAAATAACTATGACTTTCGAACATCTGACTTATACTTCCGCATTAGGTTACTATAAGAGCAATTTTACAGACACACGGGATGCGATAGGCATTTGATAACCACTTTCGAACATTTCACTACTGCTCTGCACTATACATGTAGCAGAATTTATTTTACCGCGTTCACCGTCGATGAACGCTTATATTCTCGCACGCTACAAAGAAACTGCTCAATATGTGCTCTACCATCTTTTCTACATCTTATTTGCATTGCCAGTGAAAATTGCGGCAATTAACTCAAGATTACCTATGCGCAAGCACGGGTAAGCGCACAAAATGTTAGATCTAATATTGCACACGGTACTAATCAACATTATGAGAGAAGGTCTTAGGCAATGTTCAACAGTCAACGTTGGTAATTAAACGCTAATGCAAATGGTGTAGACGCTTCAAAGGAGCTGCCCTAAGAACATTCCATTTCTTTTCCATATCTGACTTCGTAGTCTTACCCGTAACTGTAACCGTTGCGGTACAGCTTCCCTCATTTCCAGCAGCATCTGCTACGGTGACAACCACCTCTGTTGATCCAACTGGGTAAGACGTCTGCGCTGGTTCGAAAGTTGTACTCACAACTGCTACATTGTCCGAGGCCCCTTCCACAAGTTGGGCCTGATCAACAGTAGACCCTGCACTAGTAGATAATTCAGTATTGGCCACGCAGCTAACTTCAGGATCTGTATCATCTGTTTAATAGAATAAAACAATACGAGAAATGAATAGAGGCACGCATTGTTTCTAGGTTGTACTTCACTTGCTCCTACGCCAATTGTTCTGCGTCAATTTCCTTCACACTCACCAAATTCTTAATCATACCGCTGAACCCAACAAACACCAGGCCTAACCTGCAACTCTCATCCTAACCTCACCTAATGAAACCTAACTGCAACCGTAACCCTCCCTCCAACCCAATACCCTTGCCGAATTAAAACCCGGAGCAAATGTCAGGGCACTTTAAAGATCTCTTCTTGGCACACCTCTTGCACACGCTGTGGCATGCAGTTACAAATCAACTCTGTAACATAATTCAAAAGAAAATGCAAGGCCCTGAGGTATGTACATGTATCAAGGGAAACTTCACTTTCACAGTCCGACAGATTTTCCTGTTGTCAGAAGAATCCTTAATTTGCAACTTAAAAAATGGCATAGCGGCTTGAATTGGATGCTCGCCACGGAATGAAGGCAAATGCTATTAAACGTATGCCTTGTTAAAGGACGATGAAGAAAATAATGCGTTTCTCCCCTAGGCGGATTCCCCTATGAGGACAAGTATGGATCGAGGCCTATACATATTCAAAAGAGAAATCACTACAGACACTACTGAAGCATACGCTTTGGAATGTGATTTTGAAAATCAATGTAATCAATCGATCGAGTGAAATGTCGTTAGTATATTCCCCATGAGGATATCAATTTGAATTGTCTGTGTGCATGGAGGGGAGTACTCTCAACCTCTCTATCTGTGCCACTCTTTCTCTATTTCTCTCTTGCTGCTATAATTACTATATTTTAAATATTTTGACCCCAATTACACCATAAGATGCTCTCTCTCTCTCCCCGACAGGCACGACCCAGGATTGTCATAAATCGGAGGGGGCTGGAATTTTCCAATATCAACTGCTTTCTCCAGAATAGTTCCACAACCGCGCAAGCCCTCTTTAGCTCTTTCTTGTTGGTGGGGCCAGGGTGGGGGAATTAGAGGAGGTTCTTGGGAATTGCAATTTGTAAATGCTGCCAGCCTCTCCAGGCTGTAGAAGGGAAGACTTTAAGAGCAAAATAATGTTTCCTTTGTAGTATATTTTTGTTACAGGCGCTGCAATTCTCGTAATATTTGAGTGGTAAATAACTATGACTTTCGAACATCTGACTTATACTTCCGCATTAGGTTACTATAAGAGCAATTTTACAGACACACGGGATGCGATAGGCATTTGATAACCACTTTCGAACATTTCACTACTGCTCTGCACTATACATGTAGCAGAATTTATTTTACCGCGTTCACCGTCGATGAACGCTTATATTCTCGCACGCTACAAAGAAACTGCTCAATATGTGCTCTACCATCTTTTCTACATCTTATTTGCATTGCCAGTGAAAATTGCGGCAATTAACTCAAGATTACCTATGCGCAAGCACGGGTAAGCGCACAAAATGTTAGATCTAATATTGCACACGGTACTAATCAACATTATGAGAGAAGGTCTTAGGCAATGTTCAACAGTCAACGTTGGTAATTAAACGCTAATGCAAATGGTGTAGACGCTTCAAAGGAGCTGCCCTAAGAACATTCCATTTCTTTTCCATATCTGACTTCGTAGTCTTACCCGTAACTGTAACCGTTGCGGTACAGCTTCCCTCATTTCCAGCAGCATCTGCTACGGTGACAACCACCTCTGTTGATCCAACTGGGTAAGACGTCTGCGCTGGTTCGAAAGTTGTACTCACAACTGCTACATTGTCCGAGGCCCCTTCCACAAGTTGGGCCTGATCAACAGTAGACCCTGCACTAGTAGATAATTCAGTATTGGCCACGCAGCTAACTTCAGGATCTGTATCATCTGTTTAATAGAATAAAACAATACGAGAAATGAATAGAGGCACGCATTGTTTCTAGGTTGTACTTCACTTGCTCCTACGCCAATTGTTCTGCGTCAATTTCCTACACACTCACCAAATTCTTAATCATAACGCTGAACCCAACAAACACCAGGCCTAACCTGCAACTCTCATCCTAACCTCACCTAATGAAACCTAACTGCAACCGTAACCCTCCCTCCAACCCAATACCCTTGCCGAATTAAAACCCGGAGCAAATGTCAGGGCACTTTAAAGATCTCTTCTTGGCACACCTCTTGCACACGCTGTGGCATGCAGTTACAAATCAACTCTGTAACATAATTCAAAAGAAAATGCAAGGCCCTGAGGTATGTACATGTATCAAGGGAAACTTCACTTTCACAGTCCGACAGATTTTCCTGTTGTCAGAAGAATCCTTAATTTGCAACTTAAAAAATGGCATAGCGGCTTGAATTGGATGCTCGCCACGGAATGAAGGCAAATGCTATTAAACGTATGCCTTGTTAAAGGACGATGAAGAAAATAATGCGTTTCTCCCCTAGGCGGATTCCCTTATGAGGACAAGTATGGATCGAGGCCTATACATATTCAAAAGAGAAATCACTACAGACACTACTGAAGCATACGCTTTGGAATGTGATTTTGAAAATCAATGTAATCAATCGATCGAGTGAAATGTCGTTAGTATATTCCCCATGAGGATATCAATTTGAATTGTCTGTGTGCATGGAGGGGAGTACTCTCAACCTCTCTATCTGTGCCACTCTTTCTCTATTTCTCTCTTGCTGCTATAATTACTATATTTTAAATATTTTGACCCCAATTACACCATAAGATGCTCTCTCTCTCTCCCCGACAGGCACGACCCAGGATTGTCATAAATCGGAGGGGGCTGGAATTTTCCAATATCAACTGCTTTCTCCAGAATAGTTCCACAACCGCGCAAGCCCTCTTTAGCTCTTTCTTGATGGTGGGGCCAGGGTGGGGGAATTAGAGGAGGTTCTTGGGAATTGCAATTTGTAAATGCTGCCAGCCTCTCCAGGCTGTAGAAGGGAAGACTTTAAGAGCAAAATAATGTTTCCTTTGTAGTATATTTTTGTTACAGGCGCTGCAATTCTCGTAATATTTGAGTGGTAAATAACTATGACTTTCGAACATCTGACTTATACTTCCGCATTAGGTTACTATAAGAGCAATTTTACAGACACACATGATGCGATAGGCATTTGATAACCACTTTCGAACATTTCACTACTGCTCTGCACTATACATGTAGCAGAATTTATTTTACCGTGTTCACCGTCGATGAACGCTTATATTCTCGCACGCTACAAAGAAACTGCTCAATATGTGCTCTACCATCTTTTCTACATCTTATTTGCATTGCCAGTGAAAATTGCGGCAATTAACTCAAGATTACCTATGCGCAAGCACGGGTAAGCGCACAAAATGTTAGATCTAATATTGCACACGGTACTAATCAACATTATGAGAGAAGGTCTTAGGCAATGTTCAACAGTCAACGTTGGTAATTAAACGCTAATGCAAATGGTGTAGACGCTTCAAAGGAGCTGCCCTAAGAACATTCCATTTCTTTTCCATATCTGCCCTAGTAGTTTTTTGTGTTGCGAAAATATATTTTTTCCCTATTTTTTTCCTATTTTTTCCCTATTTTCTGGAAATTCAGACTATTTTTTTCCTATTTCCTTCAAGAAAATAGGAAAAAAATAGGGCTATTTTTTTCCTATTTTTAAGTAAAAACTATTTTTTCCCTATTTTTTTCACCTATATTTTTTTTCAGACTATTTTTTTCCTATTTCCTTCAAGAAAATAGGAAAAAAATAGGGCTATTTTTTTCCTATTTTTAAGTAAAAACTATTTTTCCCCTATTTTTTTCACCTATATTTTTTTTCAGACTATTTTTTTCCTATTTCCTATAAGAAAACAGTAAAAAAATAGTCCTATTTTTTTCCTATTTTCAAGCACAAACTATTTTTTCCCCATTTTTTTCACCTTCAACTTTTGTGGACTATTTGTTTCCTATTTTTTTATAAGAAAATAGGAAAAAAATAGTTCTATTTTTTCCTATTTTCGAGTACCAAACTATTTTTCCACCTTCATCTTTTTCAGACTATTTTCTTCCTATTTTCTCCAAAAAAAATATGAAAAAAATAGGATTATTTTTTTTCTCTTTTCGACTTCAAAACTATTTTTCCCCTATTTTTTCATCTTAATCTTTTTCAGACTATTTTTTCCCTATTTTTTCACCTTTATCTTTTTCAGACTATTTTTTCCCTATTTGTTCACCTTTATCTTTTTCAGACTTCTTTTTACCTATTTGCGAGTACTATTTTCTTCCTATTTTTTGCACTTAAATTTTTTATGACATGATAAAAATTTGTAAACTATTTTTTGTCTATTTTCTAAACTTGCATATTTTCATTGTTTCTCCTGCCATTATCTCTGTTGTTAATTTTGCGACTTATTGGTGGTTTTTAGCTGTCGGTTCACATATTGAATAGTGAGCTCAAAGATAACCATAAATAAACCATGTGTAAAAAGAAAATGTACTCATAGAAATTTCAATTATTTTTTCCTTTATTAATAGAAAAAAAAACATTCGATCGAGATATTCCCGTTCTATGTGTGTGCAAAGTTTCAACGTAGAGGACAGTACGCAAGTACCGGACACTAACCCCTACGTAACTGAACAAGAAGGAGTCGGGCTAACTCGCCCCAGCCTCAAAGACTGGGGCGAGATATCCCGACATGATTTATCGATCGAGAGATACCAGTGGTCTGCTAATTTACGGCCAGGACTAAAGAATGTAAACAAACATCAGCCATCTAGTCTAAAAATGTACAATGTGCACAAACATAATACACATTGGTATCTCTCGATCGATGAATCGTGTCGGGACATCTCGCCCCAGTCTTTGAGGCTGGGGCGAGATGTCCCGTGGGGCGAGTTAGCACGGATTCAAAAAGAAACCCGTTATTTTTTTCCCCCACTGCTTTTCGTGCGCTTGCTGAATCATTGTGCGCATCGGACTTTTATTGCTGATTTTCGTTCTTCAAACGTCTCCAAATCACACCAAAATGTCTTCCAGCAATTATTCTAGCGATGAAATTTCATCAATAGATAGTGACTCCTCATACTCCGATGCCTCCTTATCCCATTTTAGTGATTCTTCCCAAGAAAATGAGCCCGACAATTTTTCAAAATATTGGTCCCACTCGTAGAGATACAAGTTTGTTGTCGAATGACGGACAATCGACGAGCGGAACTGGCCCCAGAAAACAGCTGAAAAGGTACGTTTATATCTGAAACTTAATTATATTATGATATATAGATTTTTATTGTGTCTGTTGTTGAATATAATGCTACTTCATAGTATAGAATGGTATTTTACGTATCAATATTCCCATGTAGTGTTGAGGTTGTACACAACTTCTGAGTGAATGAGTGAATGTAAACAAACTTGATTACAATAAATCCACGTAGAATTTCAGATTTTTTACCATTGCTACGTCTGTCAATTATTTTGCCTTGCATGATATAATGTTTTGATGTGGTTTTAGGCTAAATTGTCCCTCAAATTATTTTTCTAGGAATCAGAAAACCCAACCTGCTATGCACCACGCAAGCCAAGAAGTTGTTGTCGAATGACGGACAATCGACGAGCGGAACTGGCCCCAGAAAACAGCTGAAAAGGTACGTTTATATCTGAAACTTAATTATATTATGATATATAGATTTTTATTGTGTCTGTTGTTGAATGTAATGCTACTTTATAGTATATAATGGTATTTTACGTATCAATATTCCCATGTAGTGTTGAGGTTGTACACAACTTCTGAGTGAATGAGTGAATGTAAACAAACTTGATTACAATAAATCCACGTAGAATTTCAGATTTTTTACCATTGCTACGTCTGTCAATTATATTGCCTTGCATAATATAATGTTTTGATGTGGTTTTAGGCTAAATTGTCTCTCAAATTATTTTTCTAGGAATCAGAAAACCCAACCTGCTAAGCACCACGCAAGCCAAGAAGTTGTTGTCGAGTGACGTACCATCGACGAGCGGAACTGGCCCCAGAAAACAGCTGAAAAGGTACGTTTATATCTGAAACTTAATTACATTATGATATATATAGATTTTTATTGTGTCTGTTGTTGAATATAATGCTACTTCATAGTATAGAATGGTATTTTACGTATCAATATTCCCATGTAGTGTTGAGGTTGTACACAACTTCTGAGTGAATGAGTGAATGTAAACAAACGTGATTACAATAAATCCACATAGAATTTCAGATTTTTTACCATTGCTACGTCTGTCAATTATATTGCCTTGCATGATATAATGTTTTGATGTGGTTTTAGGCTAAATTGTCTCTCAAATTATTTTTCTAGGAATCAGAAAACCCAACCTGCTAAGCACCACGCAAGCCAAGAAGAAGAGCAAGTCTTCCATTAAGTCCAAGAATGTGTCTGCGAGGTAAATAAATGTCCTTACTAAGTAGAAATCTAAATCTATTGTTGATAATTGTTTTGGGTATATTTATTTCATGTTTGTTAGTTAAAGGTATTACAAAGTTTTAGTATTGGGTCATGAATTTGGTTCAAATTAACATATTGGAAGCATATGCGTTCCTACAATATACATTGATCGTTGTCGCGATTGAAATTGAGTCTAAAGTTATATTATAAATAATAAACTCTTTATGTTGTATAGCTTCCTCTCAAGGTCAAGATATTAGTTTAGCTATGAAACAATGTTTCTTGACTAAAATCAACCGATTAGCTATTCCCATTTGAAAATTATATATCCCAACTACATATTCTGAGATTTTCATGGTCGCAGCTACCATTGTACGGCCATAGGCGCTATTTGAAATTTATCAAAATTTACCGGGAGCACCGGTAAATTTTTATATTCAATTTTTCTTGAAAACAAGTGTTTTAGGGGCTAATTTTTTTAGTGCTCATAATGCAGGGGCATCCAAATATATCAAAATTGTAAAGATTCACTATCCACCCAATTTTCGAAATTTCCCAAAACTTTGTTTTACCTTTAAGATCTGACATCAAAATATTAGAGTAGTTTACCTCATCATTATGCTAGAAAAATAATGTGCAGGTGGCACAAGTTCTACCTACATTATTTTTCTCTTTCCTTTTTATTTTTTTCTTCAAAAAATTGTTCCTTTACTATTTTCTTTTCTGTATTTTATGTTTTATTTTATGTATGTTCACCCAATATATCTAAGAATAAAATAAAATTTAATTAATTGCCTACCTGAGTGGTTTACATTTCATGCACCTTGACAGCTCTATGATGACTCTGTTGTTTCACCATCCGTTCGTCGTCAGCCTGGCATCTTTTTTGCTATCATTCTTTTGTACACACATGTTCTATGCCTTTGAATTTTTTATTATGAAATACATAAATACTTGTACTTAGTATTAATTGCATGTTCATAAATGTACCAATGCATGATTATTCTAACCCCTAACTCACATTTCATTTATATCTTTACAGATCCATTGAAACTAATCGAGAGACAATGTACAGGTAACATACAACCACCATTTGATTAGATGCCTGTGAACAGCATGACGAACATCTGTATCCTTTACATTAGTATTTGTTTCCATTTTATTATGTAATTCTTATGTCTAATCAATAATCATTGAGATTCATAGGCAAGTACAACATGTATGTGTACACAATGAGTGCCTGCATATTGTGAAGATAAAGGACCATAATACCATTACTTATGATACATGGTAATGATGGTATACTTTGTAAAACTATTTGAAAATAGTAGCATGTAAGTCTGTCATTTTCTTGTTTATATATATCTCAGTGACATGACATGTCATTGATTTTGTAGTAAGTGTTTCTAGATTATGATGATTGTATTAAGATTTTGACAGTTCCATTGAGATTGAGAAAATTATGTAACATGTCAACTGTACTATAAAGCATACCGGTACGTGCATTGTTGAAAAATCTGTTCTATGATTTATTTTATTTTGTTATCTTTGTAAATAACGAGAAAAAAATATTATTTGTCATGATTTTCTTGATGTTTGAAAATTGTATTACATTATTAAGAGCACTTTGTAATTAAATTATAATAAAAGAGACAGAAAACAACACTCTCATGTCGAGAATACTGCTTTATTTGGTTACTAGTGAGGAAGAGAGCTTGTGATTGTCTGGCATATCCGCATCGGCTCAGTAATAGTCCTGAAATTCACCTCTGGAAAATAAAGTACATGTATTTTATTGGACACATTCCCTTTTATTCTTTTTGTTTGTTACAGTCCACTGCCATTATAACGAGGTGCTCGGGACCAATGAAATCATGTTATACTCAAGTTACTGAACACATTGGTTTGTTTAAAAATTGGGACTGATGAGAATTGCCTCATAATAACATCTTGGTGTATCCATGTTCGTTATAATAGGACTGGACTGTATAACATTTTCCATATATACCCATTGACTATTTTAAATGTTCTACTAAATGGATTAGACTGAAAGGATGAAGTGAATTTGGCAAACTGAGTAGGTGCATCGATGCAGAGAAAAGAGCTGTAGGAGTAGGGTGACTATTCTACAGTGGAAACTTTTGACAATGAGGTCATGTGCAACCAAGAAATATTAACCCCCAAAAGCTGGTAAATTACCTTGTCATTTTAGGTATAACTGATCTCTTTATATCAAGTTTGCACTGTGTGATTTAGTTGAATATACAGAGTTGTTGACTGGATGTGTGAGATGGTAGTGCTTGAGAAATCCATGAAAGTAAAGGATGAGTGATCTCCCCTATTTCCTGACTATTTTTTCTGATTTCCTCACTATTTTCTTACTATTTTTTTCCTATTTTCTTACTATTTTTTCCCTATTTTCCTACTATTTTTTCCCTATTTTCCTACTATTTTTTTAGCTATTTTTTTCCTATTTCCTTACTATTTTTTTCCTATTTCCTCACTATTTTTTTCCTATTTCCTCACTATTTTATTCCTATTTTCCCACTATTTTATTACTATTTTCCTACTATTTTTTTAGCTATTTTTTTCCTATTTCCTTACTTTTTTTTTCCTATTTCCTCACTATTTTTTTCCTATTTCCTCACTATTTTATTCCTATTTTCCCACTATTTTATTACTATTTTCCCACTAATTTTCACTGTTCACTAGCACCTAGTTATCACTATTTTTTCACTATTTTCTTCATAATTTTCTACACTATTTTTTTCCTATTTTATTCCTATTTTCAGGTCTGAAAAATAGGAAAAAAATAGGAAAAAAATAGAAAAAATTGTTTCAACCCTATTTTTTTCCTATTTCCAAAACTATTTTTTACCTATTTTTTCCTTTTAAAAAAATAGGGAAAAAATAGAAAAAAAATATATTTTCGGGACTATTTTATCCCTATTTTTCCCCTATTTTTTTCCTATTTTTTTACGACTGGGGTGACTTCGTAGTCTTACCCGTAACTGTAACCGTTGCGGTACAGCTGCCCTCATTTCCAGCAGCATCTGCTACGGTGACAACCACCTCTGTTGATCCAACTGGGTAAGACGTCTGCGCTGGTTCGAAAGTTGTACTCACAACTGCTACATTGTCCGAGGCCCCTTCCACAAGTTGGGCCTGATCAACAGTAGACCCTGCACTAGTAGATAATTCAGTATTGGCCACGCAGCTAACTTCAGGATCTGTATCATCTGTTTAATAGAATAAAACAATACGAGAAATGAATAGAGGCACGCATTGTTTCTAGGTTGTACTTCACTTGCTCCTACGCCAATTGTTCTGCGTCAATTTCCTTCACACTCACCAAATTCTTAATCATAACGCTGAACCCAACAAACACCAGGCCTAACCTGCAACTCTCATCCTAACCTCACCTAATGAAACCTAACTGCAACCGTAACCCTCCCTCCAACCCAATACCCTTGCCGAATTAAAACCCGGAGCAAATGTCAGGGCACTTTAAAGATCTCTTCTTGGCACACCTCTTGCACACGCTGTGGCATGCAGTTACAAATCAACTCTGTAACATAATTCAAAAGAAAATGCAAGGCCCTGAGGTATGTACATGTATCAAGGGAAACTTCACTTTCACAGTCCGACAGATTTTCCTGTTGTCAGAAGAATCCTTAATTTGCAACTTAAAAAATGGCATAGCGGCTTGAATTGGATGCTCGCCACGGAATGAAGGCAAATGCTATTAAACGTATGCCTTGTTAAAGGACGATGAAGAAAATAATGCGTTTCTCCCCTAGGCGGATTCCCCTATGAGGACAAGTATGGATCGAGGCCTATACATATTCAAAAGAGAAATCACTACAGACACTACTGAAGCATACGCTTTGGAATGTGATTTTGAAAATCAATGTAATCAATCGATCGAGTGAAATGTCGTTAGTATATTCCCCATGAGGATATCAATTTGAATTGTCTGTGTGCATGGAGGGGAGTACTCTCAACCTCTCTATCTGTGCCACTCTTTCTCTATTTCTCTCTTGCTGCTATAATTACTATATTTTAAATATTTTGACCCCAATTACACCATAAGATGCTCTCTCTCTCTCCCCGACAGGCACGACCCAGGATTGTCATAAATCGGAGGGGGCTGGAATTTTCCAATATCAACTGCTTTCTCCAGAATAGTTCCACAACCGCGCAAGCCCTCTTTAGCTCTTTCTTGTTGGTGGGGCCAGGGTGGGGGAATTAGAGGAGGTTCTTGGGAATTGCAATTTGTAAATGCTGCCAGCCTCTCCAGGCTGTAGAAGGGAAGACTTTAAGAGCAAAATAATGTTTCCTTTGTAGTATATTTTTGTTACAGGCGCTGCAATTCTCGTAATATTTGAGTGGTAAATAACTATGACTTTCGAACATCTGACTTATACTTCCGCATTAGGTTACTATAAGAGCAATTTTACAGACACACGGGATGCGATAGGCATTTGATAACCACTTTCGAACATTTCACTACTGCTCTGCACTATACATGTAGCAGAATTTATTTTACCGCGTTCACCGTCGATGAACGCTTATATTCTCGCACGCTACAAAGAAACTGCTCAATATGTGCTCTACCATCTTTTCTACATCTTATTTGCATTGCCAGTGAAAATTGCGGCAATTAACTCAAGATTACCTATGCGCAAGCACGGGTAAGCGCACAAAATGTTAGATCTAATATTGCACACGGTACTAATCAACATTATGAGAGAAGGTCTTAGGCAATGTTCAACAGTCAACGTTGGTAATTAAACGCTAATGCAAATGGTGTAGACGCTTCAAAGGAGCTGCCCTAAGAACATTCCATTTCTTTTCCATATCTGACTTCGTAGTCTTACCCGTAACTGTAACCGTTGCGGTACAGCTTCCCTCATTTCCAGCAGCATCTGCTACGGTGACAACCACCTCTGTTGATCCAACTGGGTAAGACGTCTGCGCTGGTTCGAAAGTTGTACTCACAACTGCTACATTGTCCGAGGCCCCTTCCACAAGTTGGGCCTGATCAACAGTAGACCCTGCACTAGTAGATAATTCAGTATTGGCCACGCAGCTAACTTCAGGATCTGTATCATCTGTTTAATAGAATAAAACAATACGAGAAATGAATAGAGGCACGCATTGTTTCTAGGTTGTACTTCACTTGCTCCTACGCCAATTGTTCTGCGTCAATTTCCTACACACTCACCAAATTCTTAATCATAACGCTGAACCCAACAAACACCAGGCCTAACCTGCAACTCTCATCCTAACCTCACCTAATGAAACCTAACTGCAACCGTAACCCTCCCTCCAACCCAATACCCTTGCCGAATTAAAACCCGGAGCAAATGTCAGGGCACTTTAAAGATCTCTTCTTGGCACACCTCTTGCACACGCTGTGGCATGCAGTTACAAATCAACTCTGTAACATAATTCAAAAGAAAATGCAAGGCCCTGAGGTATGTACATGTATCAAGGGAAACTTCACTTTCACAGTCCGACAGATTTTCCTGTTGTCAGAAGAATCCTTAATTTGCAACTTAAAAAATGGCATAGCGGCTTGAATTGGATGCTCGCCACGGAATGAAGGCAAATGCTATTAAACGTATGCCTTGTTAAAGGACGATGAAGAAAATAATGCGTTTCTCCCCTAGGCGGATTCCCCTATGAGGACAAGTATGGATCGAGGCCTATACATATTCAAAAGAGAAATCACTACAGACACTACTGAAGCATACGCTTTGGAATGTGATTTTGAAAATCAATGTAATCAATCGATCGAGTGAAATGTCGTTAGTATATTCCCCATGAGGATATCAATTTGAATTGTCTGTGTGCATGGAGGGGAGTACTCTCAACCTCTCTATCTGTGCCACTCTTTCTCTATTTCTCTCTTGCTGCTATAATTACTATATTTTAAATATTTTGACCCCAATTACACCATAAGATGCTCTCTCTCTCTCCCCGACAGGCACGACCCAGGATTGTCATAAATCGGAGGGGGCTGGAATTTTCCAATATCAACTGCTTTCTCCAGAATAGTTCCACAACCGCACAAGCCCTCTTTAGCTCTTTCTTGTTGGTGGGGCCAGGGTGGGGGAATTAGAGGAGGTTCCTGGGAATTGCAATTTGTAAATGCTGCCAGCCTCTCCAGGCTGTAGAAGGGAAGACTTTAAGAGCAAAATAATGTTTCCTTTGTAGTATATTTTTGTTACAGGCACTGCAATTCTCGTAATATTTGAGTGGTAAATAACTATGACTTTCGAACATCTGACTTATACTTCCGCATTAGGTTACTATAAGAGCAATTTTACAGACACACATGATGCGATAGGCATTTGATAACCACTTTCGAACATTTCACTACTGCTCTGCACTATACATGTAGCAGAATTTATTTTACCGCGTTCACCGTCGATGAACGCTTATATTCTCGCACGCTTCAAAGAAACTGCTCAATATGTGCTCTACCATCTTTTCTACATCTTATTTGCATTGCCAGTGAAAATTGCGGCAATTAACTCAAGATTACCTACGCGCAAGCACGGGTAAGCGCACAAAATGTTAGATCTAATATTGCACACGGTACTAATCAACATTATGAGAGAAGGTCTTAGGCAATGTTCAACAGTCAACGTTGGTAATTAAACGCTAATGCAAATGGTGTAGACGCTTCAAAGGAGCTGTCCTAAGAACATTCCATTTCTTTTCCATATCTGACTTCGTAGTCTTACCCGTAACTGTAACCGTTGCGGTACAGCTTCCCTCATTTCCAGCAGCATCTGCTACGGTGACAACCACCTCTGTTGATCCAACTGGGTAAGACGTCTGCGCTGGTTCGAAAGTTGTACTCACAACTGCTACATTGTCCGAGGCCCCTTCCACAAGTTGGGCCTGATCAACAGTAGACCCTGCACTAGTAGATAATTCAGTATTGGCCACGCAGCTAACTTCCGGATCTGTATCATCTGTTTAATAGAATAAAACAATACGAGAAATGAATAGAGGCACGCATTGTTTCTAGGTTGTACTTCACTTACTCCTACGCCAATTGTTCTGCGTCAATTTCCTACACACTCACCAAATTCTAATCATAACGCTGAACCCAACAAACACCAGGCCTAACCTGCAACCTGCGAATTAAATCCCGGAGCAAATGCCATGGCACTTTAAAGATCTCTTCTTAGCACACCTCTTGTACACGCTGTGGCATGCAGTTACAAATCAACTCTGTAACATAATTCAAAAGAAAATGCAAGGCCCTGAGGTATGTACATGTATCAAGGGAAACTTCACTTTCACAGTCCGACAGATTTTCCTGTTGTCAGAAGAATCCTTAATTTGCAACTTCAAAAATGGCATAGCGGCTTGAATTGGATGCTCGCCACGGAATGAAGGCAAATGCTATTAAACGTATGCCTTGTTAAAGGACGATGAAGAAAATAATGCGTTTCTCCCCTAGGCGGATTCCCCTATGAGGACAAGTATGGATCGAGGCCTATACATATTCAAAAGAGAAATCACTACAGACACTACTGAAGCATACGCTTTGGAATGTGATTTTGAAAATCAATGTAATCAATCGATCGAGTGAAATGTCGTTAGTATATTCCCCATGAGGATATCAATTTGAATTGTCTGTGTGCATGGAGGGGAGTACTCTCAACCTCTCTATCTGTGCCACTCTTTCTCTATTTCTCTCTTGCTGCTATAATTACTATATTTTAAATATTTTGACCCCAATTACACCATAAGATGCTCTCTCTCTCTCCCCGACAGGCACGACCCAGGATTGTCATAAATCGGAGGGGGCTGGAATTTTCCAATATCAACTGCTTTCTCCAGAATAGTTCCACAACCGCGCAAGCCCTCTTTAGCTCTTTCTTGTTGGTGGGGCCAGGGTGGGGGAATTAGAGGAGGTTCTTGGGAATTGCAATTTGTAAATGCTGCCAGCCTCTCCAGGCTGTAGAAGGGAAGACTTTAAGAGCAAAATAATGTTTCCTTTGTAGTATATTTTTGTTACAGGCACTGCAATTCTCGTAATATTTGAGTGGTAAATAACTATGACTTTCGAACATCTGACTTATACTTCCGCATTAGGTTACTATAAGAGCAATTTTACAGACACACATGATGCGATAGGCATTTGATAACCACTTTCGAACATTTCACTACTGCTCTGCACTATACATGTAGCAGAATTTATTTTACCGCGTTCACCGTCGATGAACGCTTCTATTCTCGCACGCTTCAAAGAAACTGCTCAATATGTGCTCTACCATCTTTTCTACATCTTATTTGCATTGCCAGTGAAAATTGCGGCAATTAACTCAAGATTACCTATGCGCAAGCACGGGTAAGCGCACAAAATGTTAGATCTAATATTGCACACGGTACTAATCAACATTATGAGAGAAGGTCTTAGGCAATGTTCAACAGTCAACGTTGGTAATTAAACGCTAATGCAAATGGTGTAGACGCTTCAAAGGAGCTGCCCTAAGAACATTTCATTTCTTTTCCATATCTGACTTCGTAGTCTTACCCGTAACTGTAACCGTTGCGGTACAGCTTCCCTCATTTCCAGCAGCATCTGCTACGGTGACAACCACCTCTGTTGATCCAACTGGGTAAGACGTCTGCGCTGAATCGAAAGTTGTACTCACAACTGCTACATTGTCCGAGGCCCCTTCCACAAGTTGGGCCTGATCAACAGTAGACCCTGCACTAGTAGATAATTCAGTATTGGCCACGCAGCTAACTTCCGGATCTGTATCATCTGTTTAATAGAATAAAACAATACGAGAAATGAATAGAGGCACGCATTGTTTCTAGGTTGTACTTCACTTGCTCCTACGCCAATTGTTCTGCGTCAATTTCCTACACACTCACCAAATTCTTAATCATAACGCTGAACCCAACAAACACCAGGCCTAACCTGCAACTCTCATCCTAACCTCACCTAATGAAACCTAACTGCAACCGTAACCCTCCCCCAACCCAATACCCTTGCCGAATTAAAACCCGGAGCAAATGTCAGGGCACTTTAAAGATCTGTTCTTGGCACACCTCTTGCACACGCTGTGGCATGCAGTTACAAATCAACTCTGTAACATAATTCAAAAGAAAATGCAAGGCCCTGAGGTATGTACATGTATCAAGGGAAACTTCACTTTCACAGTCCGACAGATTTTCCTGTTGTCAGAAGAATCCTTAATTTGCAACTTAAAAAATGGCATAGCGGCTTGAATTGGATGCTCGCAACGGAATGAAGGCAAATGCTATTAAACGTATGCCTTGTTAAAGGACGATGAAGAAAATAATGCGTTTCTCCCCTAGGCGGATTCCCCTATGAGGACAAGTATGGATCGAGGCCTATACATAATTCAAAAGAGAAATCACTACAGACACTACTAATCAACATTATGAGAGAAGGTCTTAGGCAATGTTCAACAGTCAACGTTGGTAATTAAACGCTAATGCAAATGGTGTAGACGCTTCAAAGGAGCTGCCCTAAGAATATTCCATTTCTTTTCCATATATGACTTCGTAGTCTTACCCTCAACTGTAACCGTTGCGGTACAGATTCTTGTATTTCCAGCAGCATCTGCTACGGTGACAAGCACCGGTGTTGATCCAACTGGGTAAGACGTCTGCTCTGGATCGAAAGTTGTACTCACAACCAATACATTGTCCGAGGCGTCTGTCACAAGTTTTTCTGATTCAACAGTAGACCCTTGACTAGTAAATGCAGTTACGGCCTCGCAGCTAACTTCCGGAGCTTCGTCATCTGTAAGAATAAAACAATACGAGAAATGAATAGAGACACGCATTGTTTCTAGGTTGTACTTCACTTGCTCCTACGCCAATTGTTCTGCGTCAATTTCCTACACACTCACCAAATTCTTAAGCATAACGCTGAACCCAACAAACACCATACCTAACCCCAACTCTCATCCCAACCTCACCTAGTGAAACCTGACTGCAGCCGCAACCCTCACCCTAATCCAATGCCTTTGCCGAATTAAAACCCGGAGCAAATGCCAGGGCACTTTAAAGATCTCTTCTTAGCACACCTCTTGTACACGCTGTGGCATGCAGTTACAAATCAACTCTGTAACATGATTCAATTGAAAATGCAAGGCCCTGAGGTATGTACATGTATCAAGGGAAACTTCACTTTCACAGTCAGACAGATTTTCCTGTTGTCAGAAGAATCCTTAATTTGCAACTTCAAAAATGGCATAGCGGCTTGAACTGGATGCTCGCCAAGGAATGAAGGCAAATGCTATTTACCGTATGTTAAAGGACGATGAAGAAAATAATGCGTTTCTCCCCGAGGCGGATTCCCCTATGAGGACAAGACCAGTATGGATCGAGGCCTATACATATTCAAAAGAGAAATCATTACAGACACTACTGAAGCATACGCTTTGGAATGTGATTTTAAGAATCGATGTAATCAAGCGATCGAGTGAAATGTCATTAGTATATTCCCCATGAGGACATCGATTTCAATTGTCTGTGTGCATGGAGGGGAGTACTCTCAACCTCTCTATCTGTGTCACTCTTTCTCTATTTCTCTCCTGCTGCTATAATTACTATATTTTAAATATTTTGACCCCCAATTACACCATATGACTTTCGAACATCTGACTTACACTTCCGCATTAGCTGACTATAAGTGCAATTTTACAGACACACATGATGCGATAGGCACTTGATAACCACTTTCGAACATTTCACTACTGCTCTGCACTATACATGTAGCAGAATTTATTTTGCCTCGTCCACTGTCGATGAATGCTTATATTCTTGGACGCTTCAAAGAAACTGCTCAACATGTACTCTACCCTCTTTTCTACATCTTATTTGCATTGCCAGTGAAAATTGCGGCAATTAACTCAAGATTACCTACGCGCAAGCACGGGTAAGCGCACAAAATGTTCGATCTAATATTGCACATTCACTACACCTCACTTTCCAACACACGGTACTTTTCTTAGGCAATGTTTAACAGTCAACGTTGGTAAATGCTGATGCAAATGGTGCAGACGCTTCATAGGAGCTGCCCTAAGAATATTCCATTTCTTTTCCATATCTGACTTCGTAGACTTACCCTCAACTGTAACCGTTGCGGTACAGCTTGCCTCATTTCCAGCAGCATCTGCAGCGGTGATAACCACGGTTGTCTCTCCGAGAGGGTACTCATCCCCCTCGAAAGTTGGCTCAGCAGTGATGCTCGTCACCTCCACATTGTCGTCGGGCGCACCGCCCTCAGCAAAAAGCCGCGGCTGTCCAACAGCAGGGCTGCTGGTACCTGCCCCCGCCTTGCCGCAAGTGAGTGTCGGAGCCTCATCATCTGTTCAAATAAAACGATACGAAAAATGAATATAGGCACGCATTGTTTCTAGGTTGTACTTCACTTGCTCCTGCGCCAATTGTTCTGCGTCGATTTCCTACACACTCACCAAATTCTTTATCATAACGCTGAACCCAACAAACACCAAACCTAACCACAACTCTCATCCCAACCTCACCTAGTGAAACCTGACTGCAGCCGCAACCCTCACCCTAATCCAATGCCTTTGCCGAATTAAAACCCGGAGCAAATGCCAGGGCACTTTAAAGATCTCTTCTTAGCACACCTCTTGTACACGCTGTGGCATGCAGTTACAAATCAACTCTGTAACATAATTCAAATGAAAATGCAAGGCCCTGAGGTATGTACATGTATCAAGGGAAACTTCACTTTCACAGTCCGACAGATTTTCCTGCTGTCAGAAGAATCCTTAATTTGCAACTTCAAAAATGGCATAGCGGCTTGAACTGGATGCTCGCCACGGAATGAAGGCAAATGCTATTAAACGTATGTTAAAGGACGATGAAGAAAATAATGCTTTTCTCCCCGAGGCGGATTCCCCTATGAGGACAAGACCAGTATGGATCGAGGCCTATACATATTCAAAAGAGAAATCATTACAGACACTACTGAAGCATACGCTATGGAATGTGATTTTAAGAATCGATGTAATCAAGCGATCGAGTGAAATGTCATTAGTATATTCCCCATGAGGACATCGATTTGAATTGTCTGTGTGCATGGAGGGGAGTACTCTCAACCTCTCTATCTGTGTCACTCTTTCTCTATTTCTCTCCTGCTGCTATAATTACTATATTTTAAATATTTTGACCCCCAATTACGCCATATGACTTACACTTCCGCATTAGCTGACTATAAGAGCAATTTTACAGACACACATGATGCGATAGGCACTTGATAACCACTTTCGAACATTTCACTACTGCTCTGCACTATACATGTAGCAGAATTTATTTTGCCGCGTCCACTGTCGATGAATGCTTATATTCTCGCACGCTTCAAAGAAACTGCTCAATATGTACTCTACCCTCTTTTCTACATCTTATTTGCATTGCCAGTGAAAATTGCGGCAATTAACTCAAGATTACCTACGCGCAAGCACGGGTAAGCGCACAAAATGTTAGATCTAATATTGCACACGGTACTAATCAACATTATGAGAGAAGGTCTTAGGCAATGTTCAACAGTCAACGTTGGTAAATGCTGATGCAAATGGTGCAGACGCTTCATAGGAGCTGCCCTAAGAATATTCCATTTCTTTTCCATATCTGACTTCGTAGACTTACCCTCAACTGTAACCGTTGCGGTACAGCTTGCCTCATTTCCAGCAGCATCTGCAGCGGTGATAACCACGGTTGTCTCTCCGAGAGGGTACTCATCCCCCTCGAAAGTTGGCTCAGCAGTGATGCTCGTCACCTCCACATTGTCGTCGGGCGCACCGCCCTCAGCAAAAAGCCGCGGCTGTCCAACAGCAGGGCTGCTGGTACCTGCCCCCGCCTTGCCGCAAGTGAGTGTCGGAGCCTCATCATCTGTTCAAATAAAACGATACGAAAAATGAATATAGGCACGCATTGTTTCTAGGTTGTACTTCACTTGCTCCTGCGCCAATTGTTCTGCGTCGATTTCCTACACACTCACCAAATTCTTTATCATAACGCTGAACCCAACAAACACCAAACCTAACCACAACTCTCATCCCAACCTCACCTAGTGAAACCTGACTGCAGCCGCAACCCTCACCCTAATCCAATGCCTTTGCCGAATTAAAACCCGGATCAAATGCCAGGGCACTTTAAAGATCTCTTCTTAGCACACCTCTTGTACACGCTGTGGCATGCAGTTACAAATCAACTCTGTAACATAATTCAAATGAAAATGCAAGGCCCTGAGGTATGTACATGTATCAAGGGAAACTTCACTTTCACAGTCCGACAGATTTTCCTGTTGTCAGAAGAATCCTTAATTTGCAACTTCAAAAATGGCATAGCGGCTTGAACTGGATGCTCGCCAAGGAATGAAGGCAAATGCTATTAAACGTATGTTAAAGGACGATGAAGAAATAATGCGTTTCTCCCCGAGGCGGATTCCCCTATGAGGACAAGACCAGTATGGATCGAGGCCTATACATATTCAAAAGAGAAATCATTACAGACACTACTGAAGCATACGCTTTGGAATGTGATTTTAAGAATCGATGTAATCAAGCGATCGAGTGAAATGTCATTAGTATATTCCCCATGAGGACATCGATTTGAATTGTCTGTGTGCATGGAGGGGAGTACTCTCAACCTCTCTATCTGTGTCACTCTTTCTCTATTTCTCTCCTGCTGCTATAATTACTATATTTTAAATATTTTGACCCCCAATTACACCATATGACTTTCGAACATCTGACTTTATACACTTCCGCATTAGCTGACTATAAGAGCAATTTTACAGACACACATGATGCGATAGGCACTTGATAACCACTTTCGAACATTTCACTACTGCTCTGCACTATACATGTAGCAGAATTTATTTTGCCGCGTCCACTGTCGATGAATGCTTATATTCTCGGACGCTTCAAAGAAACTGCTCAACATGTACTCTACCCTCTTTTCTACATCTTATTTGCATTGCCAGTGAAAATTGCGGCAATTAACTCAAGATTACCTACGCGCAAGCACGGGTAAGCGCACAAAATGTGCGATCTAATATTGCACATTCACTACACCTCACTTTCCAACACACGGTACTTTTCTTAGGCAATGTTCAACAGTCAACGTTGGTAAATGCTGATGCAAATGGTGCAGACGCTTCATAGGAGCTGCCCTAAGAATATTCCATTTCTTTTCCATATCTGACTTCGTAGACTTACCCTCAACTGTAACCGTTGCGGTACAGCTTGCCTCATTTCCAGCAGCATCTGCAGCGGTGATAACCACGGTTGTCTCTCCGAGAGGGTACTCATCCCCCTCGAAAGTTGGCTCAGCAGTGATGCTCGTCACCTCCACATTGTCGTCGGGCGCACCGCCCTCAGCAAAAAGCCGCGGCTGTCCAACAGCAGGGCTGCTGGTACCTGCCCCCGCCTTGCCGCAAGTGAGTGTCGGAGCCTCATCATCTGTTCAAATAAAACGATACGAAAAATGAATATAGGCACGCATTGTTTCTAGGTTGTACTTCACTTGCTCCTGCGCCAATTGTTCTGCGTCGATTTCCTACACACTCACCAAATTCTTTATCATAACGCTGAACCCAACAAACACCAAACCTAACCACAACTCTCATCCCAACCTCACCTAGTGAAACCTGACTGCAGCCGCAACCCTCACCCTAATCCAATGCCTTTGCCGAATTAAAACCCGGAGCAAATGCCAGGGCACTTTAAAGATCTCTTCTTAGCACACCTCTTGTACACGCTGTGGCATGCAGTTACAAATCAACTCTGTATCATAATTCAAATGAAAATGCAAGGCCCTGAGGTATGTACATGTATCAAGGGAAACTTCACTTTCACAGTCCGACAGATTTTCCTGTTGTCAGAAGAATCCTTAATTTGCAACTTCAAAAATGGCATAGCGGCTTGAACTGGATGCTCGCCAAGGAATGAAGGTAAATGCTATTAAACCTATGTTAAAGGACGATGAAGAAATAATGCGTTTCTCCCCGAGGCGGATTCCCCTATGAGGACAAGACCAGTATGGATCGAGGCCTATACATATTCAAAAGAGAAATCATTACAGACACTACTGAAGCATACGCTTTGGAATGTGATTTTAAGAATCGATGTAATCAAGCGATCGAGTGAAATGTCATTAGTATATTCCCCATGAGGACATCGATTTGAATTGTCTGTGTGCATGGAGGGGAGTACTCTCAACCTCTCTATCTGTGTCACTCTTTCTCTATTTCTCTCCTGCTGCTATAATTACTATATTTTAAATATTTTGACCCCCAATTACACCATATGACTTTCGAACATCTGACTTACACTTCCGCATTAGCTGACTATAAGAGCAATTTTACAGACACACATGATGCGATAGGCACTTGATAACCACTTTCGAACATTTCACTACTGCTCTGCACTATACATGTAGCAGAATTTATTTTGCCGCGTCCACTGTCGATGAATGCTTATATTCTCGGACGCTTCAAAGAAACTGCTCAACATGTACTCTACCCTCTTTTCTACATCTTATTTGCATTGCCAGTGAAAATTGCGGCAATTAACTCAAGATTACCTACGCGCAAGCACGGGTAAGCGCACAAAATGTGCGATCTAATATTGCACATTCACTACACCTCACTTTCCAACACACGGTACTTTTCTTAGGCAATGTTCAACAGTCAACGTTGGTAAATGCTGATGCAAATGGTGCAGACGCTTCATAGGAGCTGCCCTAAGAATATTCCATTTCTTTTCCATATCTGACTTCGTAGACTTACCCTCAACTGTAACCGTTGCGGTACAGCTTGCCTCATTTCCAGCAGCATCTGCAGCGGTGATAACCACGGTTGTCTCTCCGAGAGGGTACTCATCCCCCTCGAAAGTTGGCTCAGCAGTGATGCTCGTCACCTCCACATTGTCGTCGGGCGCACCGCCCTCAGCAAAAAGCCGCGGCTGTCCAACAGCAGGGCTGCTGGTACCTGCCCCCGCCTTGCCGCAAGTGAGTGTCGGAGCCTCATCATCTGTTCAAATAAAACGATACGAAAAATGAATATAGGCACGCATTGTTTCTAGGTTGTACTTCACTTGCTCCTGCGCCAATTGTTCTGCGTCGATTTCCTACACACTCACCAAATTCTTTATCATAACGCTGAACCCAACAAACACCAAACCTAACCACAACTCTCATCCCAACCTCACCTAGTGAAACCTGACTGCAGCCGCAACCCTCACCCTAATCCAATGCCTTTGCCGAATTAAAACCCGGATCAAATGCCAGGGCACTTTAAAGATCTCTTCTTAGCACACCTCTTGTACACGCTGTGGCATGCAGTTACAAATCAACTCTGTAACATAATTCAAATGAAAATGCAAGGCCCTGAGGTATGTACATGTATCAAGGGAAACTTCACTTTCACAGTCCGACAGATTTTCCTGTTGTCAGAAGAATCCTTAATTTGCAACTTCAAAAATGGCATAGCGGCTTGAACTGGATGCTCGCCAAGGAATGAAGGCAAATGCTATTAAACGTATGTTAAAGGACGATGAAGAAATAATGCGTTTCTCCCCGAGGCGGATTCCCCTATGAGGACAAGACCAGTATGGATCGAGGCCTATACATATTCAAAAGAGAAATCATTACAGACACTACTGAAGCATACGCTTTGGAATGTGATTTTAAGAATCGATGTAATCAAGCGATCGAGTGAAATGTCATTAGTATATTCCCCATGAGGACATCGATTTGAATTGTCTGTGTGCATGGAGGGGAGTACTCTCAACCTCTCTATCTGTGTCACTCTTTCTCTATTTCTCTCCTGCTGCTATAATTACTATATTTTAAATATTTTGACCCCCAATTACACCATATGACTTTCGAACATCTGACTTTATACACTTCCGCATTAGCTGACTATAAGAGCAATTTTACAGACACACATGATGCGATAGGCACTTGATAACCACTTTCGAACATTTCACTACTGCTCTGCACTATACATGTAGCAGAATTTATTTTGCCGCGTCCACTGTCGATGAATGCTTATATTCTCGGACGCTTCAAAGAAACTGCTCAACATGTACTCTACCCTCTTTTCTACATCTTATTTGCATTGCCAGTGAAAATTGCGGCAATTAACTCAAGATTACCTACGCGCAAGCACGGGTAAGCGCACAAAATGTGCGATCTAATATTGCACATTCACTACACCTCACTTTCCAACACACGGTACTTTTCTTAGGCAATGTTCAACAGTCAACGTTGGTAAATGCTGATGCAAATGGTGCAGACGCTTCATAGGAGCTGCCCTAAGAATATTCCATTTCTTTTCCATATCTGACTTCGTAGACTTACCCTCAACTGTAACCGTTGCGGTACAGCTTGCCTCATTTCCAGCAGCATCTGCAGCGGTGATAACCACGGTTGTCTCTCCGAGAGGGTACTCATCCCCCTCGAAAGTTGGCTCAGCAGTGATGCTCGTCACCTCCACATTGTCGTCGGGCGCACCGCCCTCAGCAAAAAGCCGCGGCTGTCCAACAGCAGGGCTGCTGGTACCTGCCCCCGCCTTGCCGCAAGTGAGTGTCGGAGCCTCATCATCTGTTCAAATAAAACGATACGAAAAATGAATATAGGCACGCATTGTTTCTAGGTTGTACTTCACTTGCTCCTGCGCCAATTGTTCTGCGTCGATTTCCTACACACTCACCAAATTCTTTATCATAACGCTGAACCCAACAAACACCAAACCTAACCACAACTCTCATCCCAACCTCACCTAGTGAAACCTGACTGCAGCCGCAACCCTCACCCTAATCCAATGCCTTTGCCGAATTAAAACCCGGAGCAAATGCCAGGGCACTTTAAAGATCTCTTCTTAGCACACCTCTTGTACACGCTGTGGCATGCAGTTACAAATCAACTCTGTATCATAATTCAAATGAAAATGCAAGGCCCTGAGGTATGTACATGTATCAAGGGAAACTTCACTTTCACAGTCCGACAGATTTTCCTGTTGTCAGAAGAATCCTTAATTTGCAACTTCAAAAATGGCATAGCGGCTTGAACTGGATGCTCGCCAAGGAATGAAGGTAAATGCTATTAAACCTATGTTAAAGGACGATGAAGAAATAATGCGTTTCTCCCCGAGGCGGATTCCCCTATGAGGACAAGACCAGTATGGATCGAGGCCTATACATATTCAAAAGAGAAATCATTACAGACACTACTGAAGCATACGCTTTGGAATGTGATTTTAAGAATCGATGTAATCAAGCGATCGAGTGAAATGTCATTAGTATATTCCCCATGAGGACATCGATTTGAATTGTCTGTGTGCATGGAGGGGAGTACTCTCAACCTCTCTATCTGTGTCACTCTTTCTCTATTTCTCTCCTGCTGCTATAATTACTATATTTTAAATATTTTGACCCCCAATTACACCATATGACTTTCGAACATCTGACTTACACTTCCGCATTAGCTGACTATAAGAGCAATTTTACAGACACACATGATGCGATAGGCACTTGATAACCACTTTCGAACATTTCACTACTGCTCTGCACTATACATGTAGCAGAATTTATTTTGCCGCGTCCACTGTCGATGAATGCTTATATTCTCGGACGCTTCAAAGAAACTGCTCAACATGTACTCTACCCTCTTTTCTACATCTTATTTGCATTGCCAGTGAAAATTGCGGCAATTAACTCAAGATTACCTACGCGCAAGCACGGGTAAGCGCACAAAATGTGCGATCTAATATTGCACATTCACTACACCTCACTTTCCAACACACGGTACTTTTCTTAGGCAATGTTCAACAGTCAACGTTGGTAAATGCTGATGCAAATGGTGCAGACGCTTCATAGGAGCTGCCCTAAGAATATTCCATTTCTTTTCCATATCTGACTTCGTAGACTTACCCTCAACTGTAACCGTTGCGGTACAGCTTGCCTCATTTCCAGCAGCATCTGCAGCGGTGATAACCACGGTTGTCTCTCCGAGAGGGTACTCATCCCCCTCGAAAGTTGGCTCAGCAGTGATGCTCGTCACCTCCACATTGTCGTCGGGCGCACCGCCCTCAGCAAAAAGCCGCGGCTGTCCAACAGCAGGGCTGCTGGTACCTGCCCCCGCCTTGCCGCAAGTGAGTGTCGGAGCCTCATCATCTGTTCAAATAAAACGATACGAAAAATGAATATAGGCACGCATTGTTTCTAGGTTGTACTTCACTTGCTCCTGCGCCAATTGTTCTGCGTCGATTTCCTACACACTCACCAAATTCTTTATCATAACGCTGAACCCAACAAACACCAAACCTAACCACAACTCTCATCCCAACCTCACCTAGTGAAACCTGACTGCAGCCGCAACCCTCACCCTAATCCAATGCCTTTGCCGAATTAAAACCCGGAGCAAATGCCAGGGCACTTTAAAGATCTCTTCTTAGCACACCTCTTGTACACGCTGTGGCATGCAGTTACAAATCAACTCTGTATCATAATTCCAATGAAAATGCAAGGCCCTGAGGTATGTACATGTATCAAGGGAAACTTCACTTTCACAGTCCGACAGATTTTCCTGTTGTCAGAAGAATCCTTAATTTGCAACTTCAAAAATGGCATAGCGGCTTGAACTGGATGCTCGCCAAGGAATGAAGGCAAATGCTATTAAACGTATGTTAAAGGACGATGAAGAAATAATGCGTTTCTCCCCGAGGCGGATTCCCCTATGAGGACAAGACCAGTATGGATCGAGGCCTATACATATTCAAAAGAGAAATCATTACAGACACTACTGAAGCATACGCTTTGGAATGTGATTTTAAGAATCGATGTAATCAAGCGATCGAGTGAAATGTCATTAGTATATTCCCCATGAGGACATCGATTTGAATTGTCTGTGTGCATGGAGGGGAGTACTCTCAACCTCTCTATCTGTGTCACTCTTTCTCTATTTCTCTCCTGCTGCTATAATTACTATATTTTAAATATTTTGACCCCCAATTACACCATATGACTTTCGAACATCTGACTTACACTTCCGCATTAGCTGACTATAAGAGCAATTTTACAGACACACATGATGCGATAGGCACTTGATAACCACTTTCGAACATTTCACTACTGCTCTGCACTATACATGTAGCAGAATTTATTTTGCCGCGTCCACTGTCGATGAATGCTTATATTCTCGGACGCTTCAAAGAAACTGCTCAACATGTACTCTACCCTCTTTTCTACATCTTATTTGCATTGCCAGTGAAAATTGCGGCAATTAACTCAAGATTACCTACGCGCAAGCACGGGTAAGCGCACAAAATGTGCGATCTAATATTGCACATTCACTACACCTCACTTTCCAACACACGGTACTTTTCTTAGGCAATGTTCAACAGTCAACGTTGGTAAATGCTGATGCAAATGGTGCAGACGCTTCATAGGAGCTGCCCTAAGAATATTCCATTTCTTTTCCATATCTGACTTCGTAGACTTACCCTCAACTGTAACCGTTGCGGTACAGCTTGCCTCATTTCCAGCAGCATCTGCAGCGGTGATAACCACGGTTGTCTCTCCGAGAGGGTACTCATCCCCCTCGAAAGTTGGCTCAGCAGTGATGCTCGTCACCTCCACATTGTCGTCGGGCGCACCGCCCTCAGCAAAAAGCCGCGGCTGTCCAACAGCAGGGCTGCTGGTACCTGCCCCCGCCTTGCCGCAAGTGAGTGTCGGAGCCTCATCATCTGTTCAAATAAAACGATACGAAAAATGAATATAGGCACGCATTGTTTCTAGGTTGTACTTCACTTGCTCCTGCGCCAATTGTTCTGCGTCGATTTCCTACACACTCACCAAATTCTTTATCATAACGCTGAACCCAACAAACACCATACCTAACCACAACTCTCATCCCAACCTCACCTAGTGAAACCTGACTGCAGCCGCAACCCTCACCCTAATCCAATGCCTTTGCCGAATTAAAACCCGGAGCAAATGCCAGGGCACTTTAAAGATCTCTTCTTAGCACACCTCTTGTACACGCTGTGGCATGCAGTTACAAATCAACTCTGTATCATAATTCAAATGAAAATGCAAGGCCCTGAGGTATGTACATGTATCAAGGGAAACTTCACTTTCACAGTCCGACAGATTTTCCTGTTGTCAGAAGAATCCTTAATTTGCAACTTCAAAAATGGCATAGCGGCTTGAACTGGATGCTCGCCAAGGAATGAAGGCAAATGCTATTAAACGTATGTTAAAGGACGATGAAGAAATAATGCGTTTCTCCCCGAGGCGGATTCCCCTATGAGGACAAGACCAGTATGGATCGAGGCCTATACATATTCAAAAGAGAAATCATTACAGACACTACTGAAGCATACGCTTTGGAATGTGATTTTAAGAATCGATGTAATCAAGCGATCGAGTGAAATGTCATTAGTATATTCCCCATGAGGACATCGATTTGAATTGTCTGTGTGCATGGAGGGGAGTACTCTCAACCTCTCTATCTGTGTCACTCTTTCTCTATTTCTCTCCTGCTGCTATAATTACTATATTTTAAATATTTTGACCCCCAATTACACCATATGACTTTCGAACATCTGACTTACACTTCCGCATTAGCTGACTATAAGAGCAATTTTACAGACACACATGATGCGATAGGCACTTGATAACCACTTTCGAACATTTCACTACTGCTCTGCACTATACATGTAGCAGAATTTATTTTGCCGCGTCCACTGTCGATGAATGCTTATATTCTCGGACGCTTCAAAGAAACTGCTCAACATGTACTCTACCCTCTTTTCTACATCTTATTTGCATTGCCAGTGAAAATTGCGGCAATTAACTCAAGATTACCTACGCGCAAGCACGGGTAAGCGCACAAAATGTGCGATCTAATATTGCACATTCACTACACCTCACTTTCCAACACACGGTACTTTTCTTAGGCAATGTTCAACAGTCAACGTTGGTAAATGCTGATGCAAATGGTGCAGACGCTTCATAGGAGCTGCCCTAAGAATATTCCATTTCTTTTCCATATCTGACTTCGTAGACTTACCCTCAACTGTAACCGTTGCGGTACAGCTTGCCTCATTTCCAGCAGCATCTGCAGCGGTGATAACCACGGTTGTCTCTCCGAGAGGGTACTCATCCCCCTCGAAAGTTGGCTCAGCAGTGATGCTCGTCACCTCCACATTGTCGTCGGGCGCACCGCCCTCAGCAAAAAGCCGCGGCTGTCCAACAGCAGGGCTGCTGGTACCTGCCCCCGCCTTGCCGCAAGTGAGTGTCGGAGCCTCATCATCTGTTCAAATAAAACGATACGAAAAATGAATATAGGCACGCATTGTTTCTAGGTTGTACTTCACTTGCTCCTGCGCCAATTGTTCTGCGTCGATTTCCTACACACTCACCAAATTCTTTATCATAACGCTGAACCCAACAAACACCATACCTAACCACAACTCTCATCCCAACCTCACCTAGTGAAACCTGACTGCAGCCGCAACCCTCACCCTAATCCAATGCCTTTGCCGAATTAAAACCCGGAGCAAATGCCAGGGCACTTTAAAGATCTCTTCTTAGCACACCTCTTGTACACGCTGTGGCATGCAGTTACAAATCAACTCTGTAACATAATTCAAATGAAAATGCAAGGCCCTGAGGTATGTACATGTATCAAGGGAAACTTCACTTTCACAGTCCGACAGATTTTCCTGTTGTCAGAAGAATCCTTAATTTGCAACTTCAAAAATGGCATAGCGGCTTGAACTGGATGCTCGCCAAGGAATGAAGGCAAATGCTATTAAACGTATGTTAAAGGACGATGAAGAAAATAATGCGTTTCTCCCCGAGGCGGATTCCCCTATGAGGACAAGACCAGTATGGATCGAGGCCTATACATATTCAAAAGAGAAATCATTACAGACACTACTGAAGCATACGCTTTGGAATGTGATTTTAAGAATCGATGTATTCAAGCGATCGAGTGAAATGTCATTAGTATATTCCCCATGAGGACATCGATTTGAATTGTCTGTGTGCATGGAGGGGAGTACTCTCAACCTCTCTATCTGTGTCACTCTTTCTCTATTTCTCTCCTGCTGCTATAATTACTATATTTTAAATATTTTGACCCCCAATTACACCATATGACTTTCGAACATCTGACTTACACTTCCGCATTAGCTGACTATAAGAGCAATTTTACAGACACACATGATGCGATAGGCACTTGATAACCACTTTCGATCATTTCACTACTGCTCTGCACTATACATGTAGCAGAATTTATTTTGCCGCGTCCACTGTCGATGAATGCTTATATTCTCGGACGCTTCAAAGAAACTGCTCAACATGTACTCTACCCTCTTTTCTACATCTTATTTCCATTGCAAGTAAAAATTGCGGCAATTAACTCAAGATTACCTACGCGCAAGCACGGGTAAGCGCACAAAATGTTCGATCTAATATTGCACATTCACTACACCTCACTTTCCAACACACGGTACTTTTCTTAGGCAATGTTCAACAGTCAACGTTGGTAAATGCTGATGCAAATGGTGCAGACGCTTCATAGGAGCTGCCCTAAGAATATTCCATTTCTTTTCCATATCTGACTTCGTAGACTTACCCTCAACTGTAACCGTTGCGGTACAGCTTGCCTCATTTCCAGCAGCATCTGCAGCGGTGATAACCACGGTTGTCTCTCCGAGAGGGTACTCATCCCCCTCGAAAGTTGGCTCAGCAGTGATGCTCGTCACCTCCACATTGTCGTCGGGCGCACCGCCCTCAGCAAAAAGCCGCGGCTGTCCAACAGCAGGGCTGCTGGTACCTGCCCCCGCCTTGCCGCAAGTGAGTGTCGGAGCCTCATCATCTGTTCAAATAAAACGATACGAAAAATGAATATAGGCACGCATTGTTTCTAGGTTGTACTTCACTTGCTCCTGCGCCAATTGTTCTGCGTCGATTTCCTACACACTCACCAAATTCTTTATCATAACGCTGAACCCAACAAACACCATACCTAACCACAACTCTCATCCCAACCTCACCTAGTGAAACCTGACTGCAGCCGCAACCCTCACCCTAATCCAATGCCTTTGCCGAATTAAAACCCGGAGCAAATGCCAGGGCACTTTAAAGATCTCTTCTTAGCACACCTCTTGTACACGCTGTGGCATGCAGTTACAAATCAACTCTGTAACATAATTCAAATGAAAATGCAAGGCCCTGAGGTATGTACATGTATCAAGGGAAACTTCACTTTCACAGTCCGACAGATTTTCCTGCTGTCAGAAGAATCCTTAATTTGCAACTTCAAAAATGGCATAGCGGCTTGAACTGGATGCTCGCCAAGGAATGAAGGCAAATGCTATTAAACGTATGTTAAAGGACGATGAAGAAAATAATGCTTTTCTCCCCGAGGCGGATTCCCCTATGAGGACAAGACCAGTATGGATCGAGGCCTATACATATTCAAAAGAGAAATCATTACAGACACTACTGAAGCATACGCTTTGGAATGTGATTTTAAGAATCGATGTAATCAAGCGATCGAGTGAAATGTCATTAGTATATTCCCCATGAGGACATCGATTTGAATTGTCTGTGTGCATGGAGGGGAGTACTCTCAACCTCTCTATCTGTGTCACTCTTTCTCTATTTCTCTCCTGCTGCTATAATTACTATATTTTAAATATTTTGACCCCCGATTACGCCATATGACTTACACTTCCGCATTAGCTGACTATAAGAGCAATTTTACAGACACACATGATGCGATAGGCACTTGATAACCACTTTCGAACATTTCACTACTGCTCTGCACTATACATGTAGCAGAATTTATTTTGCCGCGTCCACTGTCGATGAATGCTTATATTCTCGGACGCTTCAAAGAAACTGCTCAACATGTACTCTACCCTCTTTTCTACATCTTATTTGCATTGCCAGTGAAAATTGCGGCAATTAACTCAAGATTACCTACGCGCAAGCACGGGTAAGCGCACAAAATGTTAGATCTAATATTGCACACGGTACTAATCAATATATGAGAGAAGGTCTTAGGCAATGTTCAACAGTCAACGTTGGTAAATGCTGATGCAAATGGTGCAGACGCTTCATAGGAGCTGCCCTAAGAATATTCCATTTCTTTTCCATATCTGACTTCGTAGACTTACCCTCAACTGTAACCGTTGCGGTACAGCTTGCCTCATTTCCAGCAGCATCTGCAGCGGTGATAACCACGGTTGTCTCTCCGAGAGGGTACTCATCCCCCTCGAAAGTTGGCTCAGCAGTGATGCTCGTCACCTCCACATTGTCGTCGGGCGCACCGCCCTCAGCAAAAAGCTGCGGCTGTCCAACAGCAGGGCTGCTGGAACCTGCCCCCGCCTTGCCGCAAGTGAGTGTCGGAGCCTCATCATCTGTTCAAATAAAACGATACGAAAAATGAATATAGGCACGCATTGTTTCTAGGTTGTACTTCACTTGCTCCTGCGCCAATTGTTCTGCGTCGATTTCCTACACACTCACCAAATTCTTTATCATAACGCTGAACCCAACAAACACCATACCTAACCCCAACTCTCATCCCAACCTCACCTAGTGAAACCTGACTGCAGCCGCAACCCTCACCCTAATCCAATGCCTTTGCCGAATTAAAACCCGGAGCAAATGACAGGGCACTTTAAAGATCTCTTCTTAGCACACCTCTTGTACACGCTGTGGCATGCAGTTACAAATCAACTCTGTAACATAATTCAAATGAAAATGCAAGGCCCTGAGGTATGTACATGTATCAAGGGAAACTTCACTTTCACAGTCCGACAGATTTTCCTGTTGTCAGAAGAATCCTTAATTTGCAACTTCAAAAATGGCATAGCGGCTTGAATTGGATGCTCGCCAAGGAATGAAGGCAAATGCTATTAAACGTATGTTAAAGGACGATGAAGAAAATAATGCGTTTCTCCCCGAGGCGGATTCCCCTATGAGGACAAGACCAGTATGGATCGAGGCCTATACATATTCAAAAGAGAAATCATTACAGACACTACTGAAGCATACGCTTTGGAATGTGATTTTAAGAATCGATGTAATCAAGCGATCGAGTGAAATGTCATTAGTATATTCCCCATGAGGACATCGATTTGAATTGTCTGTGTGCATGGAGGGGAGTACTCTCAACCTCTCTATCTGTGTCACTCTTTCTCTATTTCTCTCCTGCTGCTATAATTACTATATTTTAAATATTTTGACCCCCAATTACACCATATGACTTTCGAACATCTGACTTACACTTCCGCATTAGCTGACTATAAGAGCAATTTTACAGACACACAAGATGCGATACGCACTTGATAACCACTTTCGAACATTTCACTACTGCTCTGCACTATACATGTAGCAGAATTTATTTTGCCGCGTCCACTGTCGATGAATGCTTATCTTCTCGGACGCTTCAAAGAAACTGCTCAACATGTACTCTACCCTCTTTTCTACATCTTATTTGCATTGCCAGTGAAAATTGCGGCAATTAACTCAAGATTACCTACGCGCAAGCACGGGTAAGCGCACAAAATGTTCAATCTAATATTGCACATTCACTACACCTCACTTTCCAACACACAGTAGTTTTCTTAGGCAATGTTCAACAGTCAACGTTGGTAAATAAACGCTAATGCAAATGGTGTAGACGCTTCAAAGGAGCTGCCCTAAGAATATTCCATTTCTTTTCCATATCTGACTTCGTAGACTTACCCTCAACTGTAACCGTTGCCGTACAGATTCCCTTATTTCCAGCAGCATCTGCTACGGTGACAAGCACCGGTGTTGATCCAACTGGGTAAGACGTCTGCTCTGGATCGAAAGTTGTACTCACAACCAATACATTGTCCGAGGCCTCTGTCACAAGTTTTTCCGATTCAACAGTAGACCCTCGACTAGTAAATGCAGTTACGGCCTCGCAGCTAACTTCCGGATCTGTATCATCTGTTTAACAGAATAAAACAATACAAGAAATGAATAGAGGCACGCATTGTTTCTAGGTTGTACTTCACTTGCTCCTACGCCAATTGTTCTGCGTCAATTTCCTACACACTCACCAAATTCTTAATCATAACGCTGAACCCAACAAACACCAGGCCTAACCTGCAACTCTCATCCTAACCTCACCTAATGAAACCTAACTGCAACCGTAACCCTCCCCCCAATCCAATACCCTTGCCGAATTAAAACCCGGAGCAAATGTCAGGGCACTTTAAAGATCTCTTCTTCGCACACCTCTTGCACACGCTGTGGCATGCATTTACAAATCAACTCTGTAACATAATTCAAAAGAAAATGCAAGGCCCTGAGGTATGTACATGTACATGTATCAAGGGAAACTTCACTTTCACAGTCCGACAGATTTTCCTGTTGTCAGAAGAATCCTTAATTTGCAACTTCAAAAATGGCATAGCGGCTTGAATTGGATGTTCGCCAAGGAATGAAGGCAAATGCTATTAAACGTATGCCTTGTTAAAGGACGATGAAGAAAATAATGCGTTTCTCCCCTAGGCGGATTCCCCTATGAGGACAAGTATGGATCGAGGCCTATACATATTCAAAAGAGAAATCACTACTGAAGCATACGCTTTGGAATGTGATTTTTAAAATCAATGTAATCAATCGATCGAGTGAAATGTCATTAGTATGTTCCCCATGAGGACATCAATTTGAATTGTCTGTGTGCATGGAGGGGAGTACTCTCAACCTCTCTATCTGTGTCACTCTTTCTCTATTTCTCTCTTGCTGCTATAATTACTATATTTTAAATATTTTGACCCCAATTACACCATAAGATGCTCTCTCTCTCTCTCTCTCTCTCCGACAGGCACGACCCAGGATTGTCATAAATCGGAGGGGGCTGGAATTTTCCAACATCAACTGTTTTCTCCAGAATAGTTCCACAACCACGCAAGCCCTCTTTAGCTCTCTCTTGTTGGTGGGGCCAGGGTGGGGAAATTAGAGGAGTGAAATGTCATTAGTATGTTCCTAAAAAATAGATCAAACATTGGTTATTGGGTCTTGTTAAAAGTTTAGTTGGTTGTTTTGGGATTCAAAATAGTTGAATTGTAGTAAGAAATGAAATAAAACAACAAAAACAATAAAATACATACCGGTATTAAAGTTAAAACAAGGGAAAAGCTCTTGGTGGTCTCGCCTGCATTACGCAATTCAATATGATGAAAAATTGAGGTTGGGACATTATTCATAGGCAGGGTGGCCCATTAGCAGGCCCCCCCCCCCCCCCCCCCAAAAAAAAAAAATGAAATCCTCTGAAAATAATCAGCACTTGTGTACAAGTTTCATGGAATTTGAACAAACACTTTTGAGTTTTGAAATTATGCTAAAAATTCAAAATCTTGATGTTGATACCACAAAAGAGTCTAAGTTTGTTGACCTGAAATGACCTTTGACCTCAAGTTAGTGATCTGAAATTTTACTCACATGCTTAGGGATACTTGATTACCCTTTGGTCTAAGTTTCATTGAATAAGAACTTATACTTTCGAAATTATATCAAAAATTCAAAAACTTAACCTGAGGTTAAGTTTTCGATGATGATGCAACAACATAGTCTAAGTCTGTTGACCTGAAATGACCTTTGACCTTGATTTTGTGACCTGAAATTCTGCTCACATGATTGGAAATACTTGATAACCCTTTAATCTAAGTTTCATTGAATGAGAACCTATACTTTCAAAATTATACTAAAAATTCAAAAACTTAACCTTAGGTTAAGTTTTTGATGTTGACGCTGTCGCCGCCGCTGCCACCGGAAAAGCGGCGCCTATATGTCTCGCTTTTTGCTATGCAGGCGAGACAAAAACAATGAAATACATAATAAATTAACAAAACAATAGATAACATAAGGAATAAGCTGGATCTTCCAATTATTTTTGTTGTATTATTATTCCAAATGGTCTTATGAATATATGTAGTGAAAAAGAATGCTTAAATATGAATAATATATGATTTATGGGTAAAAATAATTTACCATAAATATGCAAATGAGTAATTTTTTCAAAAAATTGAAATTATCATATTATTCTATACACTTCACTTGACATGCGTGCAAATTTTCGCGGAGATCGGCCGTTTCACGGCCGAGATCTTAAGGGGGGGCCATAATGCCCCCCCCCCCCCCCCCCCCCCCGGCCGTACTAAGACTTCAAATAGCCCGGCCTTTTTAACAATTTTTTGGGTAAAAGTCCATAGGCTAACATGTTAGGCTGCTGGACTCTGACGATAGGGGGCGTTGTCAAATGAGACTAATCGGAGCTATATGTGCACACACACATGCCCACGCCACTCACGCACACTTAAATCTACAAGTCCTTACCTTTACATTCAAGTATGCGGAATAGATCGTGAGCAAGATAAGCAGTCGTCCCTGTATCGCCATTGTACCCACACGGGAGGTATCTATCCCCTTTCTCCGTATATCCATCATCACACGCCATGCCGAGGAATTGTTCGTATTCAACACTGTGGACGTCACCATGACTCACCTGACTGCTTTCACTTTTGGCTGTAAACACCCCCACAATTCGGCCATTTTTGGGGGCCGCAATGCCTTGATCAGCATAATCACAGGGAGCTGTAATTAAAGAATATATAAATCATTAGTCTCATAATTATCGATCAGTCTTCATGAGCCTTCACTCTCCCGATGGGTCCACTCATCTGTTTGTATAACAGAACAAAAGTGAAAGTAATTATCATCAGGCGCGCGATCCAGGATTTCTTGGGGGGGGGGGGGAGGCCCAATTTGAAATCAATTTGAAATTAAGTGTGCTGAAATTTGAAAATCGTGCCAGCTTATATTGCGCTCCGTGGGGGGGGGGGGGGGGGGGGGTAGTGAGCACTAAATTTTCTTTTTCTTTCTTGCCCCCGAAAATTGGAAAATCGCGCCGGCCGATATTTCGCTCAGTGGGGGGGGGGGGGGGGGGGGGGGGAGGAGGGGGTGGTGATCAACAACAAAAAAGGGTAAAATTTTGGTCACAATTTTTTTTTTTGGTCTGGAGGTGGGGGGCCACGGCCCACTCGGCCATCCCCCTGGATCCGCGCCTGATTATCATGGCAGAACCAGATGCGAATCTCCCAAGGGCTCGAGGGTTTGCTCTTCTTTTTCATTTCTGATATGAGCCCCCTTTTCACTGTCCAATTTTTACTTTTGGGGTTTCTCTTTGACTCCTTGCTCTTTTGTCTTCCCAAAATATCCCTTCTTTTTTTGCATAATAACATCATACCCGGTTACGACTACAATGCTTGGAAATGACAAATTTACCGATCTAAACTTGATATGAACTGACTGTGGACATGGTACAGATGAGATGGACGTATTGATGACTGTTTATGAACGAACTACGATCGTATTACAGACATCATTTACACATTCTACCCAGACCACAACCCGTTTTATTTCTATCACGGTTCCAGAACGCAGTGAGAACTAGCTTGGTGTGATGGGGGTTTCACCGAAGCAAAACCTCTCTCATATATTTGCCCCGATAATATATATTCAAAGGGGTAACGCATGATCGTTAGCGAAGTCGAAAATGATCCCCTTTCTGCAGACTTTCAAGAACGTTTTCAAAAAAAGTATAGGCCTACACCTTTTTGCCTAAAAACAGGTAAAAAATGTCCTCTAAATATGACCCTTGTTTTTGCTCAATAATGAAGTGACACTACCGGGAGCTACTCTCGCTTGCAAATGTATCTGATTATGATTCATCACAAAATATGGGAACATTGGTATACTGTAATCGTCTACTTCATTCCTAATGATGAGATTGGGCTTTATAAAACCCGATAAAATGTGGTCATTTTCTGTAATAATTTGCTCTGTCGCACTGCAAAAGGAATATATTGGAACAAAACAAGTGTTTATTTAAAACCATTTTATTTTTCTAATTTTTTTAATTTGTTGCAAATTTTAGTCATGGGATGTGCAGTAGGTCCAAATAAGGTCAAAGTGAAAAGTTGCAAATTGCACTGCTCTTCTTCAACTGTGCATTTAAATTGCCCTATATTGCCCGGGCCTTTTCAACAGTTGTTAATCTAGGCATGATCCTTGAGAAGTAATGCTACGGTCACAAAGGTTCGTACAAACAATAATTTCGTATGAACCTCCGTTTTTCCATTGTCTTCCCGAATTTCTATTGTCTGAAAATCGTTCGTACGGCGTTCGTAGCAGTTCGTAATGGCATTTGTGACCGAGGCTTTAATGACCAAACAGGAGCGAATGTTGCCTGACATATCGTTATAGTGCATGAATTTCAATTTCAGATTTTTTAGAATACAGCATTCATGGATGACTAGTTGGGAACAATAGCCCCACTGTCATTTACAAAAAGCACACTCCTTAATGTCAAAGAAAAAAAGAGTGCTATGCATAACAATACCAGTGCTTACCAGTTCATTTTGCAACTCTTCACTTTTGACCCTGCCCCTTTTTCGGATGTATTACTCACTCCATGACTAAAAAATCATAACAAATGTATCATTTAAAAGCAAAATAAACACACTTTATCATTATAATAACCAAAGCGATAATTATGCCATGATAAGAGAGCTATAATGGATCCAACTTCAGTTTCCAACTTTTTTTTGGAGGGGTTTATGACTCTATCCATCTTGGAGGAGCAGCAATGCTGAAGCATATTGTTAACGTTTCCAATTAGCGAGAGTGATCTAAAGTGATGATATTTACTAGTGACATTTGTATAGCGCTTTACTTGTTTTATTACCCTGGTCATTGGATTCAATTGCAAATCCACTCCCTGGGGAGTATTCCGGCGAGGCGCCATTTTAAAAACACACACGATCCAACAACCTTAACGTTCGCATCCTACCGGGTACCCATAAATCACCTGGGTGGAGAGTGGGAAATGCCAAAGGACATTAGTGCCGCGGCAGGTCTCAAACCACGAACCATGTGATCCGCAGTCAGGTGACATGTCCACTAGACCATGACACCTTAGGTCTAAGTAATAGGAGTAAGACCGTTACTTTCTTATCATCAATGACTCTAAGTCTTTATTCTTATTAAACAGTGCGGTTTCAGTGCTATGATATCTCATGATGATAGAATGAAGAAGACATTTACAGTTACATCGATATCAACCGTTATTACACTGGCCTCCAACAGTTTGGGTACACCTGTAATCAGAACTTTTGTTGTTGTAATAACCCATATTTTACTTTATCAGATTTGTGGCACAGTAAGTTTGGTATCAAATTGAAGAGTTGACATCAGCCTTCGAATTGATACCAGTTTAACCACTGTGAAGCGTTTTAGGAAATAGCAATGCATATTTTTTTAAAGGCATCCTACCCCCATAAATACAATTCCCAGGAGAATGAGGTGGTTTCTGGTTGGGTCGGGGTTTGACCACTTGACCGAAGGCCCCGCTAGACCGCATGTGTAAAAAAAAATTCCTGCAAGCTATCTATCTGCGCCGGATTTCGGCTGCGTATGGTTGGCAAAAATATTATAGAGATATCGACTGCTAGTGCTACGAGAGGACTGGCTGTTTTTATACGCTCAAGGGAAATTTGCCTCCCTGTTATCACCCCGAGGCGCGCCTGGGTAGGTGGCGCACGGCACTCCAGCAAAGCATAGAGAGTCAATGCTAATGCGTATTGACCTTTAGCACATATTTGCTGAGAGGCAGGTATTATACACAGATACACACACCACACACTATGGCATAGACTGCACACAATAGTACCGATTGGGCTGATCAGCAAATTTGACACTAGTCTACGTCTACGTCTACTACTAGACTACTAGTAGATCTAGTCTACTAGGTCTAGGCCTAGATCTAGTCTAGATAGACTTACAATTTTAATTTTAATTTTAAATTATTCTTTTTAACATCAGTAAGTTGAAAAAATTGTATTTTACCGCTATTTAGGTGTCATCAATTGTCACTAAAGTACCGATTTTGAGTTAAATCACTTGAGTTTTGTACAGTGGTGTTTGAAATGTTGAGAATAAATAGCACAGCTTTTAATACACAGCCAGGATAGTAATGCAGCTATGTGTGGCGCGCAGAGGGGTGATAGTTAGTAGGGGGCCGTTTCTCGAAACCGTCATAACTACAAGATCAACGACATCTCGACACTGTCACGCAACTTGTCAGCTAAAGTGTTTCACAAAGCTGTCTTTGCCAAGATGAGCGACAACTTCCGCGACAAGCGAGTTGTCACTCCTTCGAACCCGTCATATCTTTTTTAATGGTGTAAAGCGCCACCACAAGTCAGTTTGTTGCTACTCTATGGGCCACGAAGTGTACGATTAGTTTCAATATCATTTTGAAAAAAATATAAATGAGTTCGGTACGTACTACGTAATTCTCTTGGATGCTCATTCTTTATAAAGCATGAATCCCTTAGCATTGATCTACCACGAGGCTTATGCTCTTCACTTGTCTATCATTTTAGTTCCAATAATATTCGATAGGTGACCTCATCATTGCGTCATATTTCATTGGCTATCTATTTCTATTCATCTTTGGGGAGGGGGGCGGGGGTTAAAACCGAATTAGCCATGTACGTGTACTTGTAGGCTTATGGATAGGCTTAAAAGATATATTGTGGACGTTTCTTAGAAATTTTGAAATTTAAGTCACATTTTCTTCTTCCATTCAAACCATAATTATTGTAAGCAAACCAATTAAATTACCCTTTTTAATTGAAAACAGCAATGAATTTTGTTTTATCCATATCATTTCTGGTAAACAAAGCTGACAATTGATCAATTCAAATTCAAAGTTTATTAAATACTCTTCATAAACACATTTAAAACATACAAATACAGAATGGAATGATAAAAAAACAAGATAGTGATATAACATGAAATGCTGAATATGAACCTCTAATTATTAAAATTGCCCATATATGAACAGCTGGCCAAAGAGAAGGGGAAGTGGTTTCTTGAAGAAGAGCGATTATCTATCGCTAAAGAAACTTGGAATTGAAAAAACAAAAGGAAAACTTAGATTGAAAGTACAACATCATTTGTAGACTATGCCTAAATGTTGCGATAATTTGGATTTGACGGATGGTTAGCGAGAAGAGCTCCTAAAAATAGCATATAGTTGGGGAGGAGAGAGAGAGAGGGGGACGATCCCCAGGGGTAGGAGGTAGAAGTGAGAGAGTGAATGGTATTGGGAAGGAAAAAGAGAGAATATAGTGAGCGAAAGGGAGAGAAAGACAGAGAGAGAGAGAGAGAGAGGGTGGGGGACGATCCCCAGGGGTAGGAGGGAAAAGTGAGAGAGTGAATGGTATTGGGAAGGAAAAAGAGAGAATATAGTGAGCGAAAGGGAGAGAAAGACAGAGAGAGAGAGAGAGAGAGAGAGCACGCGATAAGATAGAGATAGTGTTATGTCAGATCAGAGAAACAGGGAGATGAAATGAAAATGTAAAGAAGCGATAATACAAAATATACAGAAATTTTAAAAAGCTGAATATGAACATTAAATCACAAATCATTAAACTATAACATATAAATAAAAGAGACAAGAATGTTACACACCGTTGTCCATAGTTGATCCATACCATAGTCTTTTATTAGGATACTATCATACCTTTGGGGCCTATATGCATTATTATTCCCTCTCTAATAACTTCTTCCAAATTATATTTTCAATATCAAATCAATTATATCACGAGTATTTATGAGACTCTAGAATAAAAACTGGCTGAGAAAAGGTATTTTGCCTAAAATTCCTCGTCACAATAAACAAAAAAAAGTATGTATTGATAAACTATCACATTACGGTATCCTTCAACTACCGGTAACTTTTGATTCGACTGTCAAAAAAAAAAACTCACCGGTTTTTCTTCAATTTAAGAATCTTTACAGAAATATGCAAATCGTTTGATGATCTACATTTGATAATGACACTATTCATTATTTATTTTAGGAGAATTTATATGTATATATTTCTTTTTGAACAATTTTAGCCCCCAAACTTGTTTTGGGTTATTCGTGATAAATCAAATGGATCGTGACAAAGACTATGTTCTTGAGCTGCTAGTATCGCGATATATCGATATCATGTCTGTCATGGCTTTGTGAAACTGTTTATCCACTTCATGACATCTCCGTAGGTCGCTGACAAAGATATGACTGTCATGGAGTTGGTTTCATGAAACGGCCCCCAGGGGCTCGTTCCTAGAAACCAACGACAAGACAGTCATAACTTTATCCGCCAACTACGGAGATGTCTCTGATCTTCCTAAACCGTTTCACGAAGAGCTTACTAATACTAGATAGATATCTCGTGAGATCGATACTATCGGCGAGAAGAGGAGCCGAGACTTAGCATTAGTCGCAATACTACCGGATTATTACAAAAGTAATATTAGGGAAAATGCAATTATTGAAATGAATTAGTAATAAAAAAAGATTGAAAATGATACCAAGAAATAAGAGATGCAATATACTTCCAAATTTGTGTAGATTAAACAATAGAAGTAGATCTACATGTACTTGTAACATATGATTGTGAGTATTTCAGTACATGACCGGTGAATCAGTTTTGTTCTTAAGATGGGTACCCCCGGATATTTTTGTTTGATATAGGGTCTAGTTTATAAAAATACACCAATATATTATTCTTAGAAAAATACGATGTAATGAAGTTTGTGTCCAATGTTTTAAGTGTCAGTTGAATAATTAGACTAAATGACAAAACTTCAACATTCCAAACGTTAAAAAACATGTTTTAAACTATTCATTTTACACATTTGAAGATAGAATTTATCTCAAAGGCAATATGGGTCTGAAAAGTAAAGAATACACTTCGATTTCGAACTATGGCTTGCCTGCCGTGGCAGATTACCATCCCTTGGAGGATTTAACAATATGTAAAGAAACGCGTAGATCTGGTTTCTAGTCTAATCAGTTTATAAAAGTGGGAAAAACCTAAAATATAAACATGGCATATTTTCAAAAGATTTTCTAATGTAAAGAAATGATAACTTCCTGAAGATCATAGCTGGAAGATTTATTGTCCTTTCTAGTCTACCCAATAAATGACATGTGATGGCGCTGCGCTGCCCATCGACTAAATAGTTATGACAGAGATACGACGGTGTCAGAGGCGTCATAACTACTTAGTCAGGATGTTGGCGTTGATCTTGGCAAAGAGGGCTTCGTGAAACACGTAGCGGACAAGTTGCTCACTAACGCTGATTTAGTCAAGAAGTTAGACTTATGACGGTTTCTAGAAACGGGCCCCTGGGAGGCAAATTTCCCTAGAGCAGTATAGAAACAGCCAGTCCTCGAGTATTAAACAAGCAGTCGATATCCTTTATATGCCGAGGCCTAGACTATGCTGAATTCAAACAAAAAACTACCAAGAATTCTTACCATATCCTTTTATCGAGTAAAGATTGGTTAAAACATCACGGAAAATCTGAGAAGCTGTCTGTTTATCACCGACGAAAATTGGCTGAAATTCTCGATCAGTTGGGAATCGCAGACAAAAAACACTGTATGGTGTCCGCGCTCGCTCAAACTTCAAAGAACATTTTAACACGTAAACCAATGGTTATCCCAGCAAGATTTTAATATTTTCCCGGTAACTGGAATTTTGCTGGGATTTTACTCTAACACTATTACATAGGTTTGGCATTTTTCGATTCTTTACGGGAATGGCTTAAATCACGACTGCAATTTCGACCAATCAGATGGCTGGATTTCTTGGTATATAAACATCATTATTGTCCTGTTCACAAGACAATAAATGATTATACAAAGAGCCTAGTGCACACACATTCATCATGACATTTTTTTGGGGTATGTACTTATTGCAGCTGTGGAAGTGTTATCATTAATTTTGCTGATGTTAAAGGTACCATAATTTTTATAAAAGAACGCTCTTGGTGATAAAGGTTTGTTTATATGAACTAAGTTTGCTAATATAAGGACTTGCTCTTCATTTTAAGACAATAGTTTACAAAATATACAAGTCCAGGATTATGTTTTTATTTATTGTGCAGGTATTTTTTAAATGTATTATTAGCACTGCATAACTCTTTGATCGTGCTACAGACCTAGTAGGCCTAGTATTTATTTTGCAAAATGTTTCGAACAATTCAAATAATTCGAATACTATAGCCTTCCAATATTAGACTATCAAACTTTCTGTTAGTGAGGTTTGGAGGTGGCGACACCGAAACCCTTACAAATTTACTTGGAAATGGTCTGGAGGCGGGGTTACAAGAATAGTAATGGGAAGGCCCCAATTAAAGGTCTACATCTTAGCCAAGATAGAAATAAAGGGAGAGTCACGGAGAAAGAGAGAGAGAGAGGAGAGAGAGAACTGAGAGAGGGGGATTTTAAAGTCTGGGACAGAAGTGTTGTCTCAATTCGGGATGGTTGGGACAGTCTCCACGTTTGTACACGGGCCCATAATTTCCTCTCACAATTCAAGCAGTGTTGTCCAAACTATGCTCAACAGTTCAAGGAAACAATGATTTATTCCTAATAGATCTAGCCTTGCCAGTGTTTGTTGTGCGTGACCGCTAAATTAAAGCATGTGTATGTTACTATGCTTATCAACTAGGGGACCTACGCCCTTCAGTCATAAATGACAGTAATGAGGATTAATGCCCCACAATGCTTTGCCACTGAACCATGACTGTACGCAGCTGGGGCTAGGGTAGGGGGCAGTTCCCACAAATAAAATAAAAACAAAGAAAATGCAATAAATTATCAATAATTCATTGCACTTTACCCCGGTCCCCAACATAAAAATCCTCTGTACGGCCATGCATTATGGCTCAAGGCATGGGCACACAGAAGATTTTTTTTCTGTTGGGGACCGGGGGGAGGAATTCAATGAATTATTGATAATTTATTGCATTTTCTTTTTTTTTTATATATTTGTGGGAACTGCCCCCTATCCTAGCCCCCGCTGCGTACAGTCATGGTTCAGTGGCAAAGCAATTAATGGCCTCGTAACTGTGAGGCCCCAGGATCAAAACCGTGTCGATGTGCTATATAAGTGCCCTTTTGTGGGGCATTAATCCTCACTTAAGGGCGTATGTCCCCTAGTTGATAAGCATAGTAGCATACATATGCTTTAGCAGTCACGCAAAACAAACACTGGCAAATTATTATTCAATAAAATCTGAGAATGTATACTATTATCTAGATCTATTAGGAATAATGGCATTGGCAAAATAATTCCAAAAATTGGGGTAAAAAAAAATATACCAACTTTATGAGCAACAGTGTACATGTACTCTACATATAATAATTATACATATATATTTTTAATACGACGCCTGTATGAAACAAATCTATTCCTTCATCAACAACTAAGGAAATTTAAGTCTTATGAATAGAACAAATGGGAGAGGACATTTTCTTCTGTTTTATGAAAATCAACTGGAATCAGGGTGGACTTCTTCCTTTAAAGTCCTTCGTTTTTGGAAAAAAGCGACCTCTCAGTATTATAGGTATATGTAATGCATCATGATCAGCTGTATTTAGAATCTCACACATTTGAAATATCTGCCTCGATTTGCATGTAGTTGCTGTGCCTGTCATTATCATAAGCGGATCAGTGAAACTGGTGAAGATTGTTGAAGTAAACATTTTCGACGCAACGAATAAAGAAAACAAAATTTGTCCGGGTCTTGACTCAGTGTGAGTGTGGTACTCCAAACGAAATCAATCGTCTTTACATAATAATAACAATAATAATAATCTATTCGTGTATAGCGCATGACGCATTATGATTATAGCTTCCTGGATATAACGTCCCTATGCGCTCCACAGAGCTTTGGAAATAATTACCCTATAGCTTTAGCTCCGGCAGCCGTTATCAGCGCACAATACATTTATATATACTCAGATACTCATTTCACTCACCTAGGTGGAGTGTGGCAAATGTAGATTAACGTCTTGCCAAAGGACGTTAGAGTTGTGGCAGGGATGTGAACCCCGTACCTTATGGTTCACAGTCCAGAGAACCACAACACCTCTATTTATCTACATTATATCAAATATTGCATTTATATTATGATGGACTATGATTCCGATATGTGCTAGCAAGACGATTTGCCAGGTGACGCAATTGTATTTTGCCCACTAAATCGTGTATTAGTTACAATAGTAAGCTCATGAAAAATAGTGCTTACCTTATTTTTTAAATCGTTCAACTTTCAAACAAGGAATTAAAAAAGTTTGAAGTATATTTTGCGATGTTAACGCATAATTAGACTAGCATGAATTACAAAAGAAAGAATGTTTATTGTAAGGTGGGTCAATAACTCGTGTTTTTGTTTATAAAGACGAGCAACTCCAATTAATATTCTATCAACATGAACTTGAACTTGTTTACAGTTAAAGTAAGAGTTTTCGTTGCAGAAAATGAATTGAAATAAAGTATTTTATACATACCGAACCCCGCCCATAGACTTGCGTGTGCTCCAACAGCCAGCGCGGCAAACAGGAACAGGGTTGAAATCATCCTTACGAAGTTCGTGGATATTTCTTCTTCCAAAGTACGTGCGTTTCTGCCCCGATATCGAGGAAAAGTGGTGAGACCAAGTTGGTCGACCAGAGTTATAAGAGTTGCGACTTGAGAGTTTTAGACACGCCCTGGATTCGATTTCGCCTCCCATTGGTCAAATGATTGTAATCACGTAATGAGTCAGCAGTGCAGATCACAGCAGTGTCGCTTCATCTGCTAACGAAGGCACTGAACAAGCCCTCTTTATCACTCTGTTTCTCTCCCTCTCTCCCTCCCTCCCTCTCACCCCTCCCAACACACACACACACACACACACACACATCCACTCCTCTCTCTCTCTCTCTCTCTCTCTCTCTCTTTCTGTCTCTCTCTTTCTTTCCTTCCCTCCATTTATCCACTGTCTCTCTCTAAGTTTATGTGTGTGTCGTGTGCATATTGTGTGTGCATTTGTCTTTCTCTTTCTTTCCTTCCCTCCATTTACCCACCTCTCTCTAAGTTTCCGTGTGGGTGCGTGTGCGTGTCATGTGTGCGTGTGTTTGTGCGCGCGCATGGGTGTGTGTATGTGTGTGCGTGTGTGTGCGCGTGTGTGTGTGTGTGTGTATCTCTCTCTCTCTCTCTCTCTACATCGAAAAAAAACACAATCCGGAATGTTGTTTCGAATGCTGATTGGTTAGGCCTATACTATCTACGTCGATAAATTTGATTGGCGTTTGAAACATATCACATGATTTAGGAGGCAGGAGCTACAAAATTTACAGCGGTGCCTTTCCACGCCCCGCCCCAAAGCACAATATACCTTTCATTTGCAAATTCTTATAAAACCCCCACCTTTTTCATTGAAATGTAATGATTGTTGGTATATCTTCTGAACTTTGTATGAATTTCATAAGGATTTGAGAAAGAAGAAGAAGAAAGATATATTACTTTTCAATTCAATGCAATTCATGGAAATTTGTTTTCTCATAGTACACAATCGATAACATTAATGATAATCTAATGAAAACATTAACATCGAACAGGAAATGCAAAATGAGGCACACGATAAATAATGTACACTCGGCAAAAAAAAGAAAGTGAACAATATTTTTAATTAAGGTTTTCAATTGAATAATCAATATAAAGTTATCTTTCATATATCAAACTAAACATAAATTAATCATATATAAGATGTGCAATTGGAATCATTCCATTCTAGCATGAGTGAGCATAGCCAATTAACAATAAATGAGTCTCTGAATGAAAGTTGCAAAAATGGGGCCTCTGGCCATTCAAATGTTGATGAGCATTTCCATTTTAAGAGTCAAATTAAAATAATGAAGAAAAAAAAACAATCATGGGAAACACGAAATGGAATGTAAAAATTTAAACTTCACACAGGGCGAGTGTGCAGGGACAAACCCTTCTCAGTCGCTGTGCGTAACAGTGTCTGCACTTTAAGACTACAATATAGGCTCTGGAAACATACCCTGGAAACAGCCTTAGACTGAAATATCTACTCTCTTAAAAAAAAAAAGTGAATTTTCAAAATCACGGACGTCACTCCTCTGGAGAGTGAAAATGGAGTGAAAATAGAGTGAACATTCACTCTTTTTCCTTAGAGAGCACTCTAAAATCAATCGATTTTTCACTCCTAAACAAGTGATCACGGACGTCACTCCCAAGAAAGTGAAAATTCACTCTCTTTTTTTAAGAGAGTAGGCTCTGCTCAAGGCATTAGGAATTGTGGAAAAGTGTAAAATTAGAGTCTGTGGAAGTAACACACTTTTAGCAACATTCTCTACCGTGTATACATATATATATATATATGTATATATTAGTGATCCCTTCCTCTTCATGAATTGTCCCCTCGTTATTCCATTACACCCCTCCCCCTTACTTTCTAACATCAACTTTCTAGGGTTGTATTGCGAATGAACAATAGGTCTTGTCGAGAATGTCTCTAAATTTCCTCATTTCCAAGTGGGCCCAATCTTAAAATTACGGTCTTACAAAAGATTCCCTAACCTGCAAACCACTAGGATCTTTAAAAAGAAAAGTTGGCTGCACATTTCTTATCGGAAATAATTATGTTTGGATGGACAAAATACCACCCCACCCCTGTCCCTTATTTAAATACGTACGTGGACTAGTTTTAGATTTAATATAGCATATAATCGTCCTTTCGGGAATCATCTTCTACTAGTTCATACAAAATACAAAAACACCCGTTACCTATAACTATATGGTTATATTAGAACCATACACGTAATCGGAAAGGGAACAAAATATATCAATGTGCTATGTGCAACAGATATTACTTAAGTATGGAATATTTCATGGAATTTCATTGAAATAATATCCATAAATCATTTCAGAGTCCTAACAATGTGATATATGTATGTTCCTCAAACACGGTAGTTAGCTACTTATCAAAAAACATCAGTTTAGTTTTCGGCTACAAAGTCAGGTTGGTTAATATGTGATTCTTTAAATCATTAAATTAAAATCCAAATACGTAACAGATTTGAATCGTATTTGGCGTAGTCTTGTCATGGAACTGTTCCATCAATGTTTCAGCGTATATCTGTGTACATAAGTGAGAGAAGCAAAGAGGGTAAGACAGAGAGGGGGAGGAGGAGGAGGGAGAGAGAGAGAGAGAGACAAAGAGGAAGACAGAGAACACGAAGCAAGCTATAAAGGCCAATCAATGCGTCGATCCTCCCCGCCCCCTTATCCCGAAAATCACCAGCATAAACACTAATGGACACCCCCTTCAGAATATCACCTTCATATATTTCATCCAGAATTGCTGCACAAACTCTCTCTCTCTCTCTTTCCCTCTTTCAAACAGATGTGATTTACGCAGACTACATCCTTGAAACCTATCGACCGATATCAACCCTGTTCCGTCAAATGGTCGATAACGTGACGATAGCCACACAACAAGGAGACAATCAAAACAATAGCCTGTATAATCAAACAGCAGTTCCCAATTGTGTGGAGGTGTAAATTAAATCTAAACTAATTGTGTCCTGTGTACTTGGATGTTCGTGGGAATCTGTATCATTGAAATTAGGTCAAGTTTGCATATCTGATGCAATCAAACGTGCGTCATGCTAATTTTCATCACGTTCTGTCATTTTTTAAATCTTTTCCCCCTTTTTTGTGGTTGTTAATATTGTTGCCAACTTCGAAGAACGTAAGAATATCATTCAAAAATCTTCTCGACAGTCAACTAGGGTAAGAATTTAGTAATGGAAGAATGATGCCTATTACAGGACGCATCGAATTGGGTTTGAACCTTTGAAGATGCGGTAACCTCTTGGTAACCTCTTAGCTAAGAATTTAGTAATGGAAGATTGATGCCTTGCAATTAAAATGCATCGATTTGAGTTCGACCCAGAGACCTTCTGGTTATAGGAGACCACTGGTTTACCACTCATGCATATGTCGAGAGAACGGACGTGGCTATAATTCATTTTGGATTGTTTATCCTGCAGTAGATTTTTTGTTTTTAACCAGTAAAATAAAAACAAACTCACAAAAACCTGCTGGAAATCATCTTCAATAAAAAACCACAACTCTCATTTGCACATATGACCTGTGTTAAGCACATGGTGTTGGGCCTACTTGCCTTGATTTCCTTATCTTGCTATGCTCATTACTCAGCCACTATACATTTTCTACCAAATTCGTTTGGCTCATGTCATTTATTTGAAATCTTGAACATTTAGTGTAAGTTTTGCTGGATTATGTGTGAATATATTTTCTATATCATTACCAGAACTCAAGCTTATCTTTAACGTTTCGATTTAAAAAAGAAATACATGTAGAATGATAATCAGTTTCAGTTTCAGTTTCAATGGGTAAGAGAAATAATATTATTTAATACACACACACATAATTATATAAAGTTAACGTTTATATACATGTATATGTATGTATGTACAAGTATGTAATATATACAGTGTATATATATATACAGTGCGTCCCAGAAAAAACGAAACCGAGAAGTATCGATGTTCTATCATAACTTAATCACAACTATAATTAATGAATGATACATATTTGGAAAGCTTAGAGTCTCCTCTTTCAGTTGATGCTACTCACGTGATGCATATTTCACGCATGAGTGATTAAAAGCAATTTGAAGGAAGGAAACCAAAAAGACATTTGGCGGGCGGTATCTGAATTTCGAAGAAAAATTCACATTTCTAGAAAGTTGAGTTTCTGCCCTTTCATATGACACCTCAATTAGGAAAAATGAGCGAGGAATGACAAAGTTCTGTTTGTTTAAAGTAGTGCTTGCATTTCCATAATTTTATTAAACGAATTCGTTTTCACTGGCTGCCTGCCGTATCAATAAACGAAATTAACAAAAGACTTAACTCCGTTTCGTTGACAATCAGCCGTAGACGAGAGTCTTCATGCATGGCTGATTGTCAACGAAACGGAGTTAAGTCTTTTGTCAAATCTGCTTTTTGCTACGGCAGGCACCCAGTGAAAATGAATTCGTTTGTTAAAATTATGAAAATGTAAGGGCTACTTTAAACAAACAGAACTTTGTTATTCCTGGCTCATTTTTCTTGTTTGAGGTATCATATGAAAGAGCAGAAAATGAACTTTCTAGAAATATGAATTTTTCGTTGTAATTCAGATACCGCCCGCCAAATGTCTTTTTGGTTTCCTTCCTTCAAATTGCTTTTAATCACTCATGCGTGAAATATGCATCACGTGAGTAGCATCAACTGAAAGAGGAGACTCTAAGCTTTCCAAATATGTATCATTCATTAATTATGGTTGAGATTAAGTTATGATAAAACATCGATACTTCTCGGTTTCGTTTTTTCTGGGACGCACTGTATATATATGCGAAAGGAGATGAGAGACTGGCTGCGTAATTTAAATCAAAGTTCCCTTTCTGCTGTCCTCCCTATTTCGAATTTTTTTACAAAGGTTAAAGAAAAAACACAGCTTACATGTAGTGGAAGCAAGTACAAGCACAGCGCAAACCGACATTTCAGATAACATGGGGTTTCCCCCCCCCCCCCCCCCCCCCATATCCAGCTATTTGTCCAGTGCGTCTTCACTAGACCGAAGATTCGCAATACGCGCTAACGCTGAGCAAAATATCTCGAGCTAATTTCTCAAGGTCTAGTTTCAAGTTTCGAGGTCGAATCTCGTGATAGTGAAGACACGACTTGTTACTTCGGGATTATTTCCCAAATCAGAAATAGCCGGCTATTTGGCAATCTCGAGATGATGAAGTGAAGACGCGCCTATGGTGACCTAGCCGTCTCAGGACAAATGATCATATTTAGGGTTCGCACATGAGAGGAAAACAAACAAAGTTTTCAAATTTCACTAAAGGTCCAAATTTGAGGAAGCTTCATGCCATAAAATGGACAAATCGCAAATCATCATTCTGCAAAATCATGAATATATTTGGCAGCAAAAGTAACCATCCTGCTACAATATACACAAATCATAAAACTTTCTTTAATATCATGAAAATGTTTTTCCGCAAAAGTAGCCAATATTAACAACTCACAAAAGCTTAAGGTTGCGGAATATTCTAACTCTTGATTAAAAATAATTAAAAAAATAATAATATGTCATTTACCCAGGGTAGCATTATCAGTATTAATACTGTTCTCCCTGAGGGCCCTGCAATCATAATTAAACCAGAGCCATCTATGCACAGAGTTTGGCAAATTCGGTTTTACTGGGTCACAACATGGCATATATTCATTTTTTTTGTGCTTGCCCACCAAAGCAGTAGTCGCCATGTTGTGTCCAACTCGAACCGGGTTGGCCAATCTCTTCTTATCAATGGCACTGAATTAAACAAAGGCAAAAAGAAAAAGAAAAGAAAAAGAAAAGAAAACTCCACCGAATGCATGGTACAACCTATGGATATTTCTGAAGAAGTTGCATCAAATTCTGTCGAATCACAAACTTTTGTGTTTTTTACAAGGAGGAAGAGCATTCAAATCGGCCACATTTGGACAAATTCAAAACAATCAATAATGTTCTGCATACTTTCAACTTTCCATCACCTGTTGACATTACAGACACGATATTTGGCAACCATTCTCCCATACAGAACATGGCAATCTCTTTCCCAAAGCTGCCAACCTTGTGCGACCAAAAAAGGAACCATGATGGCAAAAAAAAAGAAATTCATTAAAACGAAACCACGCGTGACACAATTCCAATGCAGAAATGTCCATTTCTCAGGCTGATTTTTTCCATATTGGGACCTATAGTTTATTTACAAGTAGGTATTTTTTATATTGGTATTTTGGTATTATCAGCGTTTCATTCTTTTTTAGAATATTTTCCTCTTCAAGTATGTTTTAACCTTACTTTTCTATTGAATTTGTGATCAAATCAACATTTAAGGGCAATTATTTTATGTGCAGTATGTAAAAAAAAAAAATTAAAAATAAATAAATACATTTTAACATTTTTAAATTTTTATGAAGAAAAAACGTATTTTGGATTAAAAAAACAGAATAATTCTGGGAAAAACGTAATGGTTGGCAGCTCTGCTTTCCCCATTTCATCAAAATACCCTTCTTCTTTTCATGTGAATTGGTTCAATTCAGTTCAATTCAATTCAAAATGGTTTATTTCAAATAAAACTTTCATCGCGGCGTTTAGCCGAATTACAAAAGTTTACAAACAAAACTAATAACACATGATGTAATATAATGAACAAAGCATAACATGATATATTGAATTTGTAAAATATATCAGTATAAATACGAGAAATATAGCTTATTGCAACATATGGAAACATAAATTAGAAAGAAATCTGAATTAAATACCACTGAAATCATGTGAAAGAAGGACTAAAGTAAAGCAATATGCGGTAAACGGAGCAAGTGTATGTGGTGGAAAAAATTGAGAGTAAAACTGAAAGGTGAGGAGTAACGTTTGCAAATACACTGTAACTTACAGAAATAAAGAGTAAGAGAGATTTACAGAGGAAGAGTGATAAAAGGCTGAGAGGGGAAAAGGTATGGGTAGTAGTAATAGAAAGCGACAATGGAAAATTCATATAAGAGGATACGGAAAAGAAAGGAGAAGAAGATGATGATGACTTACTGTAGAAGTGGTGTAACAGGGAGGAAAATCTCACATTTGCCGATTTGAAGAAGGAAGTTAAATTCATTTAGCCTATTTAATAATTTGTAAATCGGAAGTTTTGATCATACCATATGTTTATAATTAGTTACACTTTACAATAATGTATTCATATTTTTTGTTATGTTATTTACCTTTGTTTTCATAACCTCTGTTTCTTATATTATTTATGTGTTCAATTCGTACTTATAAGTCTGTAAATATTTTATGTATGTTGTTTTTATTGTGCAAGGCCCTCAGGGATAGCAATTTGTTAAACTGAACAGGCAACTCTGCTTAACAAATAAATATTTTAAAAAACCCTTAGTATTTAAAGGGTTAAGCCTGAAGGGTCACAATATGATCTGCATTTGATGAAAGATCTGTCAGCTGCTCCCTTCCCACTGGCAGTGATGATACTGCAAACAATGCTAGAGGTTCAAACGCTTTGACAAGGTGTTGCGTGGCACAGATCAGATGGCCGGAATTGACACGTTTCAAGAACGTCTCCAACAGACCTCTCTCAACTGGGTTCAAGGGAATACCAGGGTCTGCCTGGGTCGAAGGGAGTGTCTTTTCTGCCTGGTCTTGCACCAGCTGCATCAGAGAGACCTGCAAAAGGAGGGGAAAGGGTTGAGTTCCAGTAAAGGTTACTAATGATTTTGATGAGAGGCCTGGGGCCCGTTTCATAAAACTTGTTATCTATAGCAAATGCTAAATTTCTATGACAAATTTGCTCTCAACCAATCAGATGCCATGATTTCAGTAGCTTATAACAGTAGCTTGTAACTTGTTAGTGATATCAAGTTTTATGAAACAGGTGGATGGTGAAAGCCAGAAGGCTTGGATAAATTCCATCAAGGAGATATCATAACTTTATGGTTTGAATCGTAAATGTACCTTGATAATCCAGGCCGACAGCTCGCTATCCATCTGAGACTGGCTGTGACAGAGCCGGAGGAGACTGCTGACTGATGGTTGCCATAACAGCAGATGCAGGATGTTGGCAGCCACTTGAGCTGATGGTCGCTAGAATGGCAAAGAGAGAAAACGAGGTTTAGTCATGATCGAATGTATTTTAAAATGAGCAGGATAAATACCAATTTCTTGTCACCATAAAACATCCCTCATATCCCTCCCCTGCCCATCCAATACAATTATACTCCCCCCCCCCCCCCCCTCCTTTACCTCCATCCCGTCTTGATTTCTTGAAAGCCCATAGTAGTGGGTTCTCAAGGGGAATTTGACACAATTCAGGCGTCTACCCACACGTCAACCACCAAGAGTAGATTTATTTTCAGGGTTAATTGTAGCACTCTGGTATTTACAATTTACAGGAAAAAGGCTGATTTGGTGGTTTATTTATGGTCGTATTAATAGGCTTTCAATTAATGGTCTGAATTAAGACTAGCTATTGATATTGCATACAGATGCTGTTGGCTTTGCAACTACACAAAGTCTTACAAAAGGGTATTTGATGATATCTGTTGTATTTCATTTCACGATAAAAATAAAAATAATAATAATAACGATCACAATAACAACAATACTAGCAATAATAATAATAGTAAATGATACTGTAAAAGATTTGAAAGGAATCCGTCAAATCCACTTGTGCAAAAGATGAAATTACATAACAACACTATACAAAAAGTGCATTTTAAATAGGAAACATATAAAAAAGAAAGAGAACAATCGATTATAGAAGGAAAATGAATTTGTTTTAGGTATGACCCAACAGAAAAGGAATTTTTAAAAGGAAACACAGCAATAGGAAAGGATTTTTTGAAAGGCATGACCGCAACAGAAAAGGAATTTTTGAAAGGTAATACTGCTACAGAAAAAGGGATTTTTGAAAGGTAATACTGCAACAGAAAAAGGGATTTTTGAAAGGAAATACTGCAACAGAAAAGGAATTTTTGAAAGGTAATACTGCAACAGAAAAGGAATTTTTGAAAGGTAATACTGCAACAGAAAAGGAATTTTGAAAGGTAATACTGCAACAGAAAAGGAATTTTTGAAAGGTAATACTGCAACAGAAAAGGAATTTTTGAAAGGTAATACTGCAACAGAAAAGGAATTTTTGAAAGGTAATACTGCAACAGAAAAGGAATTCTTGAAAGGTAATACTGCAACAGAAAAGGAATTTTTGAAAGGTAATACTGCAACAGAAAAGGAATTTTTGAAAGGTAATACTGCAACAGAAAAGGAATTTTTGAAAGGTAATACTGCAACAGAAAAAGGGATTTTTTGTTTCTGATACTCACCTCTCCTGGATCTTTTTGTAGGAGAAGCTTAGAAATTATCTTCAGTCCCACAGCTTGACTTTGGAGTTGGGGAATATCGCCAGCTTCATACCCACAGCTGTTCACTCCATCAGAATAGAATGGATTTTTTTTACCGCAAACTTCATATACGATGGCTCCAACTGCCCACGCATCTGCCTTCAGGTAGTCATGGTAATGGAGACAATCATGATGGTATCCTTTTGTTACCTGCATGTAATTGTAAAATAGTTATTATTATCGTTTATTTAATACTGGTGTTACGTACCTGCAGGAGGGGAAAAGTGAACTGGATCACTGTTACCCTGAGGTCTTTCCTCCCCATATATACATGATTGGGATGTGCATGTGGGCCACTATACCAAGGGGGTGTTTCACAAAGACCCTAAGTCAAACTTAATTCTAAATTGGACTTAAAAATTATGGAGAACCATTTGTTGCCTTAAAATAAAATATAATCAAAAGCAAAAAATTCAAGTATTTTAGACTTTTCATAAATTCCACATCAAGAACATGAAATCTCCTTGACAATAGAAAATATGAATGATTTGAATCAACATTTTATGCCTTTTAAAATTACTTTTACAATTACTTTTACAAAGCATTTTCAAAGATACTAACAGCTTTCCATAATTGTTAAGTCCAACTTAAAGATAAGTTCAACTTAGGATCTTTGTGAAACACCCCCCAGGTGGAGGGTACAGAGCATTACGTATGACCAACAAATCATGTAAGTGATGATCTCCACTCTCAATGCTTAAAGATAAACTTGAGTTCTGGTTAAAAAAAAAAAAAAAATGAATTCTCAAACAAAACTTACACTGAATGTTCAAGATTACACATAAATGTCCATCGCCAAACAATTTTGGTAGAAAATGTATACTTGCTGATTAATGAGCATAGAAAGATAAGGAAATCAAGGTAAGCTAACCCGACACCATTTGTGTAGTCCCATATACATCTTTCTGTGTACAGTGCTTGTTACTTTACCAAGACTGGGCCAAAGATTATGATTTTGATGACTCCAGAACCTTGCAGTACACACCAATACTTACATGCTACATGATCAACCTTTTCTGATCCATTCCACACCTTTTCTTTCACAATGCAATCGCATGACCAGAACTCAACTTTATCTTTAATGGGTAAACACCCAAATTCCCCATTGAGAGCCCATGACTATGGCTCTTTAAAAGTGTTCAAATCACCAAGATATATTGTGGTTAGTGGCTCAAGGTGGTGATCATAAATTCAAAATATATACTTCAAATATTACTTCTATAAAGAGATGTTGGACGTTTAAATACACTCTCATTTAACATAAAAACAACTTGTGAGTAGACTACTCAATACACCTGTATTTGCTCGCATAAATATAATTGGGCTTGCAGGGAACCAATGTTTGACCTGGGTTCGCTTGTGCAGTTTCATGTTATTCCTTATATTCTTCCTTCTCCTTATCCGTTATGCCATTGAATGTGAGGTGGACTTACATCCTAGCTGGTGACAATAGGTGATTGGGGCACTGCAACATTTTCTCTCAAAATTTCAAGTCATGGAAAGAATCCAAACCCAAGGTCAATCATGCCATCTCTAACTGTCAAACCGTTAACCTATTCAAAACTAGTCTTAAGACACATTTATTCAAAATTGTGTTTGATGATTAATTAACTCTCACTTTGATGTGTCTTCCATAATTATGTATTGTAATTTGTAGGTTTATTTGCATTTTTAGTTTTGTATAAGATGTAATTGTATATCAGTCTAGTTTGTGTGTTATAGCGCTTAGAGACTTAGGTGGTAAGCGCTTTATAAGTAACGTTTTTATTATTATTATTATTATTATTATTATTATTAACAATGCTTACCTCGGGAGCCATTAGTGCTGAGTTGCCTTGCCTATTCCGGTCTTCGACACTCACAGAATCCTGGAGGTTTCTCCCGCGTAATGAAAGCGCACATCCAAAGTCCGCTATGACTACATGTGGTGATGCTCCAGAAGCTATACAAACAGAGAAGAAATGAAAAGGCTGAACATAGAGAAGTTGGCACTAGTGAACTTTCGCACCGGGCATATTTTATTTTTTTTAATTTTATTGAAATATATTTATTCAGGAAAACAAGAATCAGATATACATTGTAGATACAAAATCTGTTTTACATCATGGTCCTGAACAGGATAAACATGTAGTACACAGAAATGTAAATAATGAATATCACCAAAGCTCACAAGCAAAGATAAGAACAGTGTAAAACTAACATATAAGAATAAACCGCATGACAAGTAGTAAAAAGCACGAAACACATATAATGTAATTCCATTGATTCTGTTTAAGTAAAAATGCAAAGGAAAAACCTTTTAAACGTGATTTTGGAGAAATATGTATCAGGTGTTGGACCAATTGGGCATAGAACCAATTAAACATAGTACTAATGGGACATAGCACCAAAGGGACATAGCACCAACTGGATATAGGACCAATTGGGCATAGAACCAATTAAACCAAAGGGACATAGCACCAACTGGATATAGGACCAATTGGGTATAGGACCAATTGGACCAATTGAATATAGGACCAATTGGGTATTGGACCAATGGAATATAGGACCAATTAGGCATAGGACCAATGGGACCCATAACCTGACCATAGTAATGTGCCAGGAATTTCTGAATCGTGGAAGTTCCCTCACCTTCCTCGTAATCAACAAGAATGTTGTTGCTCTTGAGGTCACGATGGACCACACCCTGGTTTCCAAGGTAACCAACAGCTTCAAGCAACTGCGCCACGATGACCATGACGGTACGGTCTGGCAGGTCACATTCCATGCTCAAGTAATCCCTCAAGGAAGATCTGTACCTGCACATTACAAAACAGAATAAGTAAAGAGAAGGTGGAGTTTTGGTAAAGATGAACAAATAATTTGTGAGCTTTCTCATTCTTCATACAGGTATCATGAGGTATATATCAGTTTGGAAGAGTATCATAGTAGAAATGTCTTCTGAAAAGAATTACCCAGTAATACAACATAACAAAACCAGGGGGGTGTTTCACAAAGATCCTAAAGTTGAATTTATCTCTAAGTTGGACTTAACAATTATGGAAAGCCGTTCGCATCTTTGAAAATACTTTGTAAAAGTTATTTTAAAAGGCATAAAATGTTGATTCAAATCATTCATATTTTCTAATATCATGGGAGATTTCATGTTCCTGATGTGTAATTTATAAAAAGTCTAAAATTATTGACTTTTCGCTTTTGAATATATTGTATTTTGATGCTACAAATGGCTCTCCATAATATTTAAGTCCAACTTAGGGTTAAGTTGGACTTTGGATCATTGTGAAACACCCCCCTGTACTCAATTTTATTTTTAAATTATGTACCACTGTATCATAATTTCTAAATTAATATTAGAATTGCATATTCCCTAAATGGGTGTGGGTTGTTACCTTTTCATGACTATGTACATGGTAGTGTCTGCCCCAGCCCCCGTAGGGTTGAGCCTCACAGGCAATGCCACATCAAACAAAGAGACTGCAGAGCTGAGACTAGGCACACGCACATCATCCACAAAGGCTCGATGCATAAGAACAATGTTTGGGTGACTTGAACGAAGGCTGCCATTAGGTCTGCAGAAATATGAAAAGGGGGAAAAATTCTAAGACAGGTGTTTCACAAAGATCCTAATTTGAAGTTATCTCTAAGTTGGACTTAACAATTATGGAAAGCCGTTAGCATCTATGAAAATATTTTGTAAAAGTTATTTTAAAAAAAAGGCATAAAATGTGGAACAATTCATATTTTCTAATATCAAGGAGATTTTATGTTTTTGATGTGGAATTTATAAAAAGTCTAAAATACTTGAATTTTCACTTTGGAATATATTTTATTTAAAGCTACAAATGGCTCTCCATAATTTTTAACTCCAACTTAGAGATAAGTTTAACTTAGGATCTTTGTGAAACACCCCCCTGTACCTCATTTCCAGTATGTGCCCTGTAGAAGGGCATGAAGCATGTATAATAATAATAATAATAATAGTGGCAATTTGCTATTCGTGAATGGATTCACCCGATAAAAACTAATGTACACTTTGAGAAAAATGCATTTGAAAGTAATACCATTCTTTGACTACATCTACATATGACACAATTCATTTCATACATTGTCCAAATTGTTAAAGCCCCACTGTACTACTTGTAGCTAAGTTCTCCCTATATATAGAAAACAATGCCTAATCGGTGCCTGTTGGTCCACCATGATCCTCTTTTTCTTATGTTTATTGAGAGCTGAGTTGATGAGATAGCCACCTGTCAGTGACCTTGCTGGGTGGTCTAATCCCCCTTGCCAAACTAGTACAGACGGCCTTTAAATATGATATTATCACTTAGTTTAAAAAAATGACTAAAAGTGTTTTAAAATGTGCTGGCATCCCTCTGCTGGGAATACAATGATATTCAATATCAATTTCCGAAATCTGGTATGACTTTAGTTGTTTTTTTTAAAGAAAAGAAGGATAAACATTTAAAAATTGGTGATGATTGTGCAGAGATGATACCAAAAATATATCTTTTAAATAAGGCACGAATATTTCGAGAAGTTCATTAGCATACTTTCATGACACTTATTGTAGCGTAGGAGGAAAATCATCCTTGGTCTCGTTTCCCAGGTCAACCTGGACCCTGTTTCATAAAACTTGATATCAATAACAAGTTACAAGCTACTGTTATAAGCTACTGAAACCATAGCATCTGATTGGCTGAGAGCAAATTTGTCATAGAAATTATTGATAAAAAGTTTTATGAAACAGGCCCCTGTTTTGCATAGAGCTTGAGAGATACACCACCACTTTCTGGGAATGGGCACAGATGTGCATCCGCTGGATTGATTGCGTGCTCTAGATTTCCGAGATTGGTTGAACCGGTAACATTGTTGAAGGTTGATGAAAAACTGTGTAGTTTTTGTATATGTCACTTACCAGTATTATATTCCATCTACTGGTACTGTACTAACCCTCCAACATGCAACAAATCCTTTCAAAAATCTAAAACCACAAGGCGTCACTGTGTTACACACTCAAACAGTAAATTCTCCTAACCGTTTTTCCATGAAAATAAGACATAAAACAGGCTTTTAAAAATCTTTCAACACTAAAATGTTTTGAATGGTATATACTAGAGCCAATTCATTGCTTTGTAACCAGATGTTGAGAGCAAACAGTGGCAGGAACGGCCTGCCATAGTTAAGTCCAACTTAAAGTCGATCTTAGTTTCTGTGAAACACTCCCCAAGTCTCATGCAATATGACTATGTTGTCTTTAAAGACAGGTGGTTGCTCAAGCAGGTTTGACTGTACACACCTCTCGGGCTTGAGCTTGTTGGATTGACAGAATGTCCCTCCAGCCATCACAAGAGGGAGCTGTTCAGCCTCAAATTCTGCCATGATGTCAGCAGGAGTGGATCCAACATTGTAATTAAACATCATCTAAAATTGAAAAGAGAGATCACACGTATGTTGATCAGCTTAAAGGGGGATTAGGAATGTTGTAAAAGGGGATGACAAGAAAAGGTGCTTATAGGAAGAAAAAAAAAAATCATTTGAAATTGCCTTTTAGTCATGTTATTATAGTGTGCAAAAAACAGAAAAATCTTCCATGAATATGTCATAATCGAATGACCAATTCCAGATTAGAGATTCACACTTTTAGCAGTCTTGATTTTTAAAGATAAAGTTGAGTTCTGGTCATGCGATTGTTTTGTGAAAGAATGTTGTGGAATCGATCAGAAAAGGTTGATCATCTAGCATATAAGTATTGGTGTGTACTGCAAGGTTCTGGAATCATCAAAATGATAATAAATTTGGCCCAGTCTTGGTAAAGTTACAAACACTGTACACAGAAAGATGTATATGGGTCTACACAAACATGTCATACATGTGGCTTAAAAATCTGTCCTGATTTGTATGATGTCACATGCCATATTTAGAACATTAAGGTAATTGAAGAGCCATGCTTTTCATGGAACAATTTCAATTCAATTCAATTCCAATTCAATTTTATTTTATTCAAGTCCATTTTAAAAAAAGTACATTGAAAAAACATTGTACATTGACATCATATTTACATGTAGGATACACAGTATACATTGAACTTTAAACACACAATTAAAAAGAGAAGTAAAAGACAAGAGTAAGAAATCAGAGAAATAGATAATGAACATGAAATGGAAATTGCAAAAGAACCAAATAAAGGTTCTGTCGAGGCAATCCCCAGCCTATTAAAATACCAAAAAATTTACTGATAAAGAATTAGAAAAGCATAGTGATATTATGGCCAAAAAAAAGTTTAAAAGTTATAAAAGTTGGGATGGATTAATTATTTTGTAGAGTATGTGAATAAAAAAAACCTTAAGTTTTTATTTAAAAGAATTAAGAAACGAAACTGTTTTAAGATAACGAGGAAGAGAGTTCCATGTTGATGGTCCTTTTGATTTGAAAGAAAAAGATGATGCTGTATTTTTACATTTTTCGACATAGTAATTTTCTGGATTTCTAGTATTATAATTATGCATTTCTGTTTTACATTTAATAATAGAGGCAACATTATATGGTAATTTGTTATGTTTATGTTTAAAGACCATTACTGAGATACAGTAGTCATTTAATTGATAGATTGTGAGAAGATTTAGTTTTTTAAATAGTGGTTGTGAAGGAGCAGTATAGTGAGACATTGAACATATTCTTACAATCTTTTTTTGCAATTTCAATAATCCAAGGAGCCTACTGGGATATGTATTGGCCCATACAACATTGCAATACATTAAATAAGGTAAAATCATTGAATTATACAAACCAGAACCCTGGTAGTACACAAAACCTGGTTTGCAATTTTTTTGCTGATGTACTTCCATACTTGCATAATATAATGATAACAGATAACGCTCACAAATTATTTTTCACCTCTTCCCAGAACTCAACTTTCTCTTTAAAGATGAAGTTGAGTTCTGGTCATGCGATTGCATTGTGAAAGAAACGGTTTAGGTGTGGAATCGACCAGAAAAGGTTGATCATCTAGCATATAAGAATTTGTGTGTATTACAAGGTTCTGAAATCATCAAAATGATAAGAAATTTGGCCAATTCTTGGTAAAGTTACAAACACTATACACAGAAAGATGTATATGGGACTACACGAACACGTGGCGTAAAAAACCTACCCCCGAGTTTTACGATGTTACATGACATATTTAGAATATGAAGGCATTTGAAGTTCCATGGATACTATGACTGAGTAAAGAGTTTCTTGCAAGCTGAACTACAAACCTTTAAGGCTAAATTGCACTCTTTATCGTCACAAATTGGCAACTCTTCATTTCGCTGCTCTCCACGCCCTCCATTTTTCTGCTGATCAGCAGACATGGGCATGTCTTTGTCGCAGGGATCAGCAAACTCTACATCTCCCTCAGGTGAAGGAATGCTACATCGCTTCTTAGCACCAAAGACGACGCCCTCAGTACCCTTTGCGAGGGTGGTTTTAGAGAGTGTGTAACCAGTTAGTTTGGCTGGGAACTCCGTGAAGGGGTTATCCATCAAGCGATCTGGTTTGAGGTCACGGTTCTTGAAGACAGACTGGAGAGAAGTTTGAAGAAAAAATATATTAATAATAATAATAATAATCTTTTAAAGGTACTATGTCCCTTTTGTAGCCAACCTCAAATGCTGTAGAACTTTGCAGGAATTATGATTATGTCATGTATGTCTTATCTGTGAAATTTAAACGTTAGCAGTGTCCTCATATTCAAATTATGCAAGGAAACTCGTTTACTTGCTAGACTTCACTGTCTGACACTATTGAGTGACTGACTGGCTTTTCTTCTTCTTTGGTAATAACATACATGAAAAGAGTTGTAAAGGGTACATGAGCATTTGTCTACATCAATAACCCACTTCTGGTGATGGCCAAGATTAAACTGATTGAATCTTTGCGCAGCATAAAACGTATGACCATTCGGTGCAATTGTCTGAAAATCAAGACTATTACTTTTGGGCTCTATAGCCCTAAAGTCGATTTGAAAATTAATGGTCGTTATTTTCACCCTTTCAAACTTTTTTAGGGAAGTTCTAAATTAGTATTATCTTTCAAATGCAGTTGGATTTTAACACCTTCATTTTTTTTGGCCTGCAAATGGGACATAGTACCTTTATTTAAAGTCCACTCCAAATTTTATTAAGTTTAAACCGAAAATGGAAATTCTATTGCCCAATTGATAGTGAGCCCGGCAGCCACTGTGCAGTGCCAAATCGACATTGCTCTATCCCTTATTGTTGAACGCCAAACAAGGTAGCAGCAACTCCCTTTTTGTTACGTCTTTTGGTATGACGCGGCCGGGGTTCGAACCCACGACCTCCCGGTTGTGAGGCGGACGCTCTACTGATTGAGCCAACACACTGGTTATATACATGTACATAGACACTCTCTATTATACAAATACTAATACGAAGCAAATACTACAAGGAGCAGTCGAAGGAAAACGGGGTAGAGGTCGTCCACCAATATCTTGGACTGATGATATAACGAAAGTGTCTGGACAAGGAATGAAAGGTACAACACAAATGGCAGGTGAAAGAGTTGCATGGCGTGCTCTCATGACGGCCACAGCAGCGCTTTACAGCGCCACCTGAAGTTGATGATGATGAATAGACAACCAGAATGCAGAAGCTACATACATTGTTTTTTAGAGGCTAAAAAATCATTTACCGGTAATTCAGAGTTACCTTAAAGGGATCCGGTAACTTTGTCTCAGATTCTGAAACAAAATTCTGGATTTAGCTCATGATGCAATGATAATTATAAACCTTCAGGTCAGTCAGTAACCCCATGACTTTTACGAGCCGATCGCCTGTCTGATTATCAAGATATTTATGATTGGAATTACAAATTCTGAAAACCGTTCGCCTGACGGTTTTCATACTACAGTCTATCGGGGGAAACAAGTATGGTAAAACCGGTCACTCAAAGATTTTTACTTTTTTGAGGCACTTCTTGATCATTTTGAGGCGCAATTTTTTTAGGGCTTCAATATTACACCATATCACAGACACTGATAACACGTAGGGCCGTGTATCTCAGATTTAACATTGTTAAACGATCCCTTTAAATCATATTCTGAGTCTTAAACTCTTAATTAATGGTTAATGGTTAAAGGGAGACAACAATTACAAATAAAATATTAATTACATTTTTAGTATTCTAAACACAAACGTACCTGCACAACCTGTATTGCTGTATCAAGATCAATGCCACTTCTTGCAGCAATACCGGCTTCACCATCTTGTGGAGAATCTCGGAATGGGTTTTGGCTGACAAATCCAATTCCTGCAAATCCAAGCAATAATGGCAACACTGGTCTTGAAGACGGGACAGTTCTAGTCCCATTTGCAAGAGTTATTCGAGACCAGGAACCGGGTGCCAGTCGCCATACCTGCGCGGCCCTATTTGCCAGATTTTGTGACTTTGGACGAAGAACAACATTTGGTCCAGATCCAGTCGGTCCGCTACTGTGGTAGTGTTGAGCGGGATTTGATGTCGGAGTATCGGGCTTCTGTCGGCCTGCATGACCGTGGGTGTGCTGCTGTGCTTGTTGCTGCACCTTTCGCCGAACCACGCGAACAATAGCTTGTAAGCCGTGTCGGAGCGACATCACTCACAGCCTTTCCACAGATCTATCAAAATTAATGTTTGGGATAGTTTAAGATTAAAGTACAGGAACGTCGCCTTGTGAACGACTCATGTATTGCCGACATTTTCCTTTCAAAAACTGCCTAAACATAGCACTGCGTCATTCTTGTCACTCCGAGTCCTACAATATTATGAAAGTTTACGCGTAAATAGTTTAGATTTCGAAACTCTATTTTTGAGTACAGGCTTGTTGGTGTGCCATATCATGTAAGAAAATTATAATTTATGAACAATAATAGTAGAAAAAAGAAGAGAAAAAAGGCTAATTAATTTACATTTTCTATTATCGTTCATATATTATCTGTAACTTAATCTTTAAAATTCATTTTTAAAATACGATAACTTAAATAGGGCTATGTAATACAGACTAATACAAAACGATGGCGACCATGACGTAATGGTTTATTTAGGGGGATTCCCGAATTTTAGTTCAAGTCGGCAAAATGGTTTATAGCCGTTCATTTGTAACCAGTTCAATTGGTACATTCCCATATGGCCTATACATAGCCCGTCTACAATCCACATGGTCTAATGATCATTGCGTCTACATATCATTTAGTATAATGACCATTTAGGTGAATGTACTTTTTGTCTGCTAACCGTTTAATAATCATTTAATCATGTATATTAATACTCATCAAAGGACTATTACACCTTGTGGATGGTAGACGACAGTGGCGTAGACAGGTTCGTACACCTGGGGGGATGACTCAGGGGCGGATCTAGCTTTTTGCTAAGGGGGGGGGTTGACCAAAATAATGACGATGCGGAGCATCGTCCACGAGCCGCGAAGCGGCGAGCCGATTTTTTGGGGGGTGTTTATTTGAACCCCGTAAGTAATGTTTTCCTGGCATCTATTAACACAATGGAGACCATAAAAAGCAGTGCATGATAACGTCTATTTAAATCAAGTAACAGTTAAATACACAGTTATATCCAGAGTTATCATGTGTTTGGTTAAGTTACCAGATGAGTTGAATATCTTCTCACAATATTTGCACTTGACTGGGTTTCTCTCCAGCGTGCGTTCTTTTTTCTTTCTTTTTTTTTTCCTTTTTTGTTCCTTTTTTTTGGGGGGCCGCCCAAGGGGGGGGGGGGGTTTAAACCCCCTACCCCCCCCCCCGTAGATCCGCGCCTGTTTAATCTTGTGGTTATCTTGTGGTTTCCAAACCACAAGATAACCACAAAATACGTGTAAGATTTTCTTTTTTTTACCGTCTGAATTGGCTTTCACCGTGTGAATGCGGCTAATAACAATAAACACAATTACAATAATGATGAGGATTATTATTATCATCATCATAATAATTATTATTATTAATATTATAATTGTTATCATTATTGTTATTACTATTATTATCATCATTATGACTTATTAAGTTAGCAAATATCATTCCCCAAAACCTGGGGGATGATTGTACATGCCATCCCCCCCCCCCCCCCCCCACCTTGTGAGATGGGGGGATGCATCCCCCTCATCCCCCCCGTTGTCTACGCCCCTGGTAGACGAAATGGGCATTAGACGAACTGGGAATTAGAATAACTGTTTATTAGACTACCAAATGGGTAGTATACTTAATGGATTAGACCATATGGAAATTAGAACAAATTAGCCTAAACTCATTAGACCAAATGATATGTATAGACGAAAGGATTGTAAGACCATGTGGATAGTATAGACAGGCTGGGTATGTAGACCATATGGGAATAGACTAATTGGTATCAGACGAACTGGTTGCAGTCAGACCGCAGCGTGCGCGATAATTCCGCGAAGGTTCCTTATGTTGTTGGTGTTGGGGGGGCAGAATAAAGAAAAGAGCCACCCCGGAAAAAAATTAGAAAAATGATTACAAAGAAAAATAAGTAAATAATAAATTTAGCCCCCCCCCAAGGCCAGTTGCCCTTTTACCCCAAATTTGGCGACTATTGAGCACCCCCCCCCCCCCATCCCATCCCAACCTGCCCCTATCATGTGCGCATATCGGAAGAAAAAATTAATAAACATTTCAAAGGTAATTTCAGAGGTGGTTTGATTTTTTCTTTCCTTTTTTTAGTTCACCATAGTTTTTATTCGGTTATTTCAGTTCGCTAGTATCTCGCATCAAGCAAAGAGGAGATCCCCTACTTCGCTGCTATTTTTGGCTTAAAATTGCTTTTTATGACGTCAAATGATTAAAAATCATCAAGTTTTGGTATGTTTATATTTGCATATATTAGCATAATTAATATTATTGATATTAAATCCATAATAAACTGAGATTTTCAGCTGGGGCACTAAAGTCCGGGTTTGCCGTTTTAAATGTATATTTACAAGGGTTTAAACATGTTAAGACAAGTAATGAAGGGGTTTGATAACTGTGATCGAATTGTAAAGAACTGGAATCCTGAGCTGAGCTGAGCTGGATATTAGAATGACAAATTACAGGATAATTAATTTTATTAATTTGGGATTCTCAAACTTTGGTTCTGCCTTCTGGTCAACTCAAACCTTACAGCCAGCCACAGAAATAAGCAACATTTCCTTGTGCGAGTTGTATATATTATGATTATGAACAGAGCAGAATTAAAACAAAAAGCCGAAGTTTAACACTTACATTTTAGAACTTGTGCACATCTTGAAAAATGAAGGGAAAACTTCATGAATCTGACACCTGTAACTTGTTTTCATTTAAAAAATAAATTTGAAAGCAAGCCAGTTTTGGCTACCATAAATGGCTAGCTACTTTGATAAGTTCTTTTCAAATCCCCATACATTGAACTAAGCCATTTTATTCTTCTTATCATTTGTTGTTGTTTTTCTGACAGAAGCACTTGACCATCGAAGCTTGCAGGACTTTGACAGACATCACACATCAGTCTCCATTGCATTCCTGGATCAACATTTGCTGGACTGAGTGGACTCCAGACCTTTGTTCGTTTTAATGGTTATTAATTTGAAGACTCATCAGCAGTTTTGCTTCACGTTGCAACAAACAACCTTGAACGGGGAGTTTGGGAGAAGGACGAGAAGGATTTTGTTCAGCTTAATCCTTTCAATAAAACAAAAATCTCTGATACTCCCAAAGTTCCAAGGTGGGATTCCAGAGCTTCACACGAACAAAGCATTTATTATATTAATAGAAAACTGACTGAACAACAATCATTTGTTGTTGTTTTTCTGACAGACGCTCTCAACCATCAAAGCTTGCGGGACATTGACAGACATCAATCTTCGTTGTATGAAGTAGCATTTACCGAGGAAGAAGAAAGAAGAACTGTCACCTTTATACAATTTAACAATATTGAACTCTAATTATACTTTTATTCTCAGCGACACATTTTATGCGTGTGATGGTCTCAATATAAATGTCAAAGTCAGTTCATAAATAAAATATAAATATTAGAAAATGCAAATTTTATTCCTAGTCCTATCGCATTTATTATTAGAAGTAGTGTTAAGTAATACATTTTTTGTTTAACCGTTGTCCGTTTACTAGGCTATTCAGAAGAAACCAGAGCTGGTTTTCTTCTGGGTTAGTTAGCATGAATTTTGAAATGTAAATTACACAGACCTGTTAAATAATAGCCCCCCCCCCCCCCCCCCCACAAAAGAAAAACAATTTTTTTTTTAAAGATATTTTTTGCAGATTTGTATTTCATCCAGAAATAGTACCTACACAGGGTAAACATAATATAAATAGTCAAGCATTGACATATTTTGATACTTTGGTGATGGTGATTGTGATGGTGGTGATGGAGATGATGGTGATGATGTCAGTGGTGAAGGTGATTGATCATGATGGCTATGGTGATGATGATAATGATGACGGTGATTATGATGATGGCAACGGTGATGATGTCAGTGGTAATGGCGATCATGATGACGATGATTATAGTGATGATGGCGATGATGATCATGATGGCAATGCTGATGGTGGTGATGATGAGGGTGATTATGATGGCAATGCTGGTCGTTAACGGTTGGTGGTGATGATTGCAATTAATGGTGATGATCGTGATTCGTGATGGCAATGATGACGGTGATTATTATGGCGATAATGATCATGGTTATGATGATGATGATCATGATGACGGTGATTATGATGATCATGATGATGACGATGATGGTTGTAATTGCAATGCTAATGGTGGTGATGATGATGTGACGGCGATGATGGCTATGGTGATGATGATAATGATTGTGATGGCGATGACGATTGTGATAATGATGTTGAAGATGAAAATTAGAATTCTACAAGTTTTATTTGAGCCCTTCAGCCCACCGCACACTAATATTTCTATCCGAGGGTCAAACAAACCCCGAAAATAAATTTTCAGATATATATATTCCGCAGGTCACTTTAAAACAAAATCAAACAGAAAAAAGAATAAGGGGAAGAATTTTGTAATATTTTATTTTCCAGGAATACACATGAACTGGAGTAACACAATTGACAAAAGAACTATGAAATAAAATATTACCATCCTCAAATGTCTGGGAATTACCAAAAGAAATTCCTGTTTAAGGCTCTTCTCATTAGCTCATGGTTTACAAATATAAAAACACATTTCAGAACTTTTACAACCATGAAATTATTAGCAGGGATGGGAACAATCATATTTTCAATTTTAAATCACCTTGCCCCCCTCAAAAAAAAAGAAGTTTGTATTTACACAAACATACATTTCATACAAATAATGTGTCTTCTTTGTTAAAATGATATCAAAGCCTGGCCAAAAATAGCCTATATAGACACTTAAATCCCCTCTTCTGTCCCTAGAGCTGGTATTCTATATTGTACTTGATTGTACTTGTGTGCGTATCTGTGTCCAACTTTGTACTTTCCGTTCACTTCTATAAGTATGTAGCGCATGAATATTGTACACAATAATAAGTATGTGGGGCAATGCAAAGCCTCTACGACCGGGGGTTACGCACACGAGAGTCATTCATGAATATCCTTAATCTCCGTCTATCTTCCGTGCGTGTTCACGTATAGCGCGCAGACTGGTTGGACCGCGAATCGACGCAGAGTTACATATAACGTGGTATCCCCCGGTTGATCTCGATGCGAAACGCTCGTCGATCGGCCATGTCGTATTTTCCGCCGAAGTCTATTATGTATCAGCTACTACTTTGCTAGTTCCTGACTGGTATTGAGACAAACATTGACAGGAAGTATAATATTATGTTAGGAAAATATCTACATTATGTGGTAAGCCAAAATTCAGCGAGACGCACCCCCGATAAAAATGGTTATTTAACATGTATATCCGACTCTTCAAATATTTTTTTTTGCAAGTTTTATTTGGTGTTTTTTTCACATTTTCAAACTTCACTCACTATTTATTGAATAGTACATTATAATGTTTATAGTTCTGGCTCAATATTCATGACGAATTCAATGTCATTAAATGAATCCTGAGCATAGCAGAAAGATGAGAACTGTGCCATGTTTTTGCTTATTACGTATTCATGAGGAGCAAAAACGTGCATACGACTTGAGTAAATACGTGCGATTTGGCGAGCGCTGCGGTCTGACTGTTGTAGACTAAACGGCAATTCACCAGCAAAATTATCTTCCCATCTCACTCGCTGCATGTGCCAATGATTTTGTATGTGTCGAGTGGTGTAAGGCGGTTGACTGGAGATGCGAAGGTCGAGGGTTCGAATCCCGACACGGCACTAATATCTTTTAGCAAGATATTAACCTGCACTTGCTACTCTCCACCCAGGTGTTAAATGGGTACCCGGTAGGATGCGATCGTCATTGTTGGTCAAACAGCTTGTGAGCGTCAAGTATAACGCCCGGCTGGAATGCTCCCCAGGGAGTGGAGATTGTGCACACAGTGTGTGCGGGCAAGCACTGAATCCAATGACCGGGGTAATAGTATATTGTAAAGCGCTTAGAGACATTTGTATTAAGGCTATATAAAAATTAAATATTATTATTATTATTATCACGAAATCATTACACAAACAAATATGTTTAAAATGTAATATTCATATTGTGTATATTTTGGAAGGATAATACAAGCAGACAGACAGATCACCAGGTCCAGAAAGAATGGGAAGAAATTGCAGAACAAACAATTATATCCAGGGGCGGATCTAGCTTTTTGCCAAGGGGGGGGGGGGTTTAAACCGCCGAAACGTCCCCTCCTCCCCCCCCCCCCTCCCCCCTCCCCTAGATCCGCCCCTGAGAATATCTGAGGCTTGTATATTGTTGTACTAATACTAAAGCTTAGCAAAAGTTAAAATGGCAAATTTATGGTAGTTAATCTTCTTAACTTAGAAATAACGCGGCTAACTTTTTTACCTTCCCTCTTGTTCTTTTTTACTTCAGATTTTAACCAAATTGCAAATGTGAACAATAGCGTCATCGAAACGTTTTTACGAATTTATGTGCTGCAACAGCAGATTTTCACCAGGAGCTCTAGTGAGCCAATTATACAATCTATTTATACAATGAAAATGTAAAAACAAAGTTGAATCTGAGATATGCAAGGAGGTTTTTACCCACCACAGCCCCCCGCCCCTGCCCCCACCCCTCCCGGAAATAAACGAAAAAGAAATGGCAAATAATAACAAGAGCTAGGTGTCTATATTTGTGACCCAGGTATGGCTCCTATATGGTAAAGTGGTATATCGCCCTCTAACGTTCTTTGTTCTGCATTCTCTGCTATTCTAGTGGCACTTTAAGTTTCTTCGGCTTTCATCTTGGTTTAGTACATCCCGTGCGCGGTTCTTCAAAAAAAAAAAATTCGGGGGGAGTCAGTGGGGGTGCTAGAGGATTTGGGGTTTCTTGAATTAATTTTCTACAGTGCCTCGTATAAATTCATTTATAAGCTTCTTCTTTTTTTTCTTCATTTTTTGGGCCAACTGAATATACATGTACTTCAAAAAGTCAAGCAAGCCGCGAACGCGCCTGTGCCTAATCTTAAAATAGTTCATGAATTGCAAAATCGTCAATTTATAAATAATTATGTTAACTGTCAATTGGTGATTTCAATTCAATTCAATTCAAATTAACATTTGTTTTCTTCCAAACAATACAATTAAATGAAATAAAATGTACAGCATGGTGCATAATGATTACAATATTCTGGTTTCTTTAATTCGCTTTGTGTTTTAAGACGAGGTACATGGACAGAGAGTGAATGCAGGGGCGGATCTAGCTTTTTGCTAAGGGGGGGGTTTGACCAAAATAATGACGATGCGGAGCATCGTCCACGAGCCGCGAAGCGGCGAGCCGATTTTTTTTGGGGTGTTTATTTGAACCCCGTAAGTGATGTTTTCCTGGCATCTATTAACACAATGGAGACCATAAAAAGCAGTGCATGATAACGTCTTTTTAAATCAAGTAACAGCTTAATACACAGAGTTATCATGTGTTTGGTTAAGTTACCAGATGAGTTGAATATCTTCTCACAATATTTGCACTTGAAAGGGTTTCTCTCCAGCGTGCGTTCTTTTTTTTTCTTTCTTTTTTCTTTTTTTTTTCCTTTTTTTTTTTTTGGGGGGGGGGGCCGCCCAAGGGGGGTTTAAACCCCCTAAACCCCCCCCCCCCCGTAGATCCGCGCCTGGAATGCATGGTCATAAAGAGAGGTTGAGAGAAATATCATTTTGTTCTTGCAAAAGATAGGAAATATAAAGGAAACCATTACTTTTGTTTGTACCAATTAAAAACAGAGATTTGTGACTTTTTTGTTGAAAAAAATACTCAATAAACCAGAATTAAATAACATTTTATGTATTTTTTACCAATTACTAACAGAGGTTGTGACTTTAAAAAAAAAAAAAGACTCGATAAATAAAGAATTAAATAACATTATACGTAATTTTTACAGTCCATAATCGAAGAAAAAGTCCAAAATGGAAAAATTTCTAGTTACATGCAGAACTACGAA